>JACATO010001090.1:0-21568 GCA_018389105.1 Nautilus pompilius
GAGTGGGGAAGGGAAGGAATAAATAAATAATCTTTTTAATGAAACATTGTTTTCTTTAATCGATTCAATTGACGAGTTCAGAAATATCGGATGCTGCGGTCTCTAAAACCAGACGGTTTCATTGCTTTTGCTTGTAACAATTAACTTCCATCTGTCAATCAACGTCACGTCTTCTGAGTCTGGACAATCAGCTCGGCCTTCGGCAGTAATCGCCCGACACTCGAGGACAGGGATCGGCCCAGGGTGGGGTGAGTTGGCGGCGGTACACGAGGTCTACTGACTGTAAGCAGCGTCAGCGAATGGTGTACGTTCCGAACGCTCGAGTCCGGTCTACTCAGCGAACAGGGAAAGTTAAGTTTTTTTTCTTTTTTACTAAATTTTGTTCAGCCTGAACTTGAATTGTCCTGAATCTGAGACAGGTTGATTTCAGATCCTCCGCGGCCGCCTGAGACGGTTGTTTCCAGCTGGAAAGAACGACCACGCCCTGAAAACGGTGGCCGGGAGACATCGTTCGTCGAAACGTTGCTTTGGATGCGGGTTCTAGCAGTCGCGTCTCAAACAACTCCCCCTCGTTTAGAGTAGCTGTGATTCAGTCTATTGCGAGGGGGAGGAAGGAAACAGTGAAATTTTTAGAAAGTAAAAACAAAAAAGTCATTTCGGGCATTATCCATCTCTTTATCGGCAGTACCTATGCTTTCATCATCCTTTGCTGTCGCCATTATCGCTGAAAGGAAAAGCGGGTGTGATGATTCCGGACCCACCTCCAGAAGTTTACGTGACTCGTCAGTCGCTCCTGATACGGTAATGACGATGCCCCAACTAACTTTACTTTCATTGAATTACGCATCAGTAGTAGCTTTCTGTTCTTAACTCTACCTGTTGTATTTACCATCTCTTCTACGTCCGTCAAACGTTAGTCGGACGCGTACACTGGCTTTAAAAAGTTAAACAACGAACAAAATAATATAATGATGGTTACATTTTCATTCCCCAAATTGCCAACACATACTTCTCTCCGTGTAGCACAACTTTTATAATAAAAAAAAACATGTAAATTAAAAATACATTTTTATGGGTGTAAAAGGAAACAAGAAGGGATTCTAACAAAGAATGGTGCCCCTTTCCCGACAGTAATACATAACTCTGGGTGGCTTTACATGCTGCTTATAACCTTATCAACGAGAGCAGTGAGCAGAAAAGACCGGTGTATTATCAGGGAGGTTTTCAGTTCTTGGAGTGATTATTGGGGGAGCTGAGGAGTACGCGCTGGCCCCACCATTCGAGTAATGGTTTGGTCTTGATGGTATTGGCCAGTTACACGTGCCTATGTGGACAAGCCTTATCATCTATTAAAACGGAGTTATCTCCAATTGTATGGTTTGACATAGGGATTCAGCAACGTACTTCGCCGAAACATACAGTCTGTACGCCCAGTGCCCAGACCAATACATCTCCGCCACCCTAATAATCCCTTTTCATGTTGTTTGTGAGCTAATTGCGTGTTCCACGTTCCTTCCAGCTGAGTAGGCGCCCTGAGTTATACTGAGGGATAAATCTTCGCTCATCAGTGAAGAAAACATGGCTCAGTGTCGAACTTCTGCTTCGCTGAGCCAAAAGTAACGCTTAGCGATTATCTCCTGGGGTTATGACCCGTGGTCGACCTTGAACTGGTCTTCGGCCAGTATCTCTATGCACTTGGGATTGTCTCCATAGATGGGTCTCTGACTGTCCGGCCTCTACCCCACCAGTAGCTCTCCAGATTAGAGAATCTGCCGAGCGAGTGCGGCCACCATTTGTAGCGTTGGCCTTCAAAGCAAACAAATATCCCAACGGAGCCTAAACCGACTTAAAGACGAGCCTGTATTTTAATCTCTTTACACCAGAGCTAACTGGCTTTTACTGGAACTCATTCACGTGTTTATTTGATAAAAGTCGTGTTACCTGAAGCTGGGTTTGTGTTTTTTTCTGGAAATTTCGAACCAGCTGGCCCCGGTAACCTGTATAAAAGTTTATTTAATCAACTAGTTCTTATTCATTTGTCTTTTACTGAATGTTTTGCTTTTTGTAATTTTTTAAAGAATTTTTATAATATAAATTAAACAATAAAATCAGGAAACTCGTGAAAATTAATTATTATTCTTGAAATATTGTAGTCACGTCACCTGCGTAAAACGTCACGTATAGCCTCGTAGAAGATAGAATTCGAATTGTCTCCCTTAGATCAAGAAAAATTACCTGCCGTTTAAGGGGAAGGGAGATCTCGCAATTAAATAGTTTCGTTTATACGTATTAAAATTGTAACTGTTTAAAAATGTGCAGTGACTATAACTGCTCACTGAAATGAAACTCCTTTTATGCAAAACAGTTAAATATTATTCACGTACAAATTGGCGGGCTCCTCCAGCTAGAGTAGAGATTTAATACGTTTTTAAATTCGGAAGAGGATCAACCCCTGACTGCAGGGAAATCGCCCCTCCCAGCCTCAGAGCCCGGCTATATCGCATCATTACCGAAACTCTTAGGTTCTTTACCTCAGTCGCTTAGAACAACGACGATGGCCGAACGACGGGAACTCTAACCACCCCTCCCCCTGGGTAGAGGGCAGATAATCGGGGCGGTAAAGTTTCAGCGGCGAGAATAATAATGGGAAACCTGATATTAGCGGTATATCTGAAGCAAAGGGTATTTAGAAAAAAAAAAGAAAAGAATTTAATGAACATATCCGGTTACACGGGCGCTGCCGTCAACGCCGTTTAAAATCTGTGCAGAAATTCATTTTGAAACGTCGATAAGAGATCGTTTTCGGGTGTCTCCGAGATCTTCCTACCAGAGACGCACTTCCTTTTCTACGCGCCCAAGATTCCAATTTCCAACACTTTCTACACAGGCGCGGTCCACATGTACAGAGTAGGCAGAACCGGGGCTTTTGTGGTGGCTGGGAGTAGAAATGCATGTAAGACAAACACGGCACCGAACCTGGGTCAGGGAGAACGACTTATAAAGAGAGGATAACTGAGACGGCGTTGACAAAGGGCAGCGAACGATTATTTCTTAATTATCGTATTACTTACTGATAACTATCATCTTTTCTTATTCCCGGTTATAAATAAGTTTAACTTATTATTATATTATTATTATATATTATTATTATTATTATTATTATTATTTATTATTATTATATTAAGTAACAGTAACGAATTAAACGTTTTTAATCGAAATTAACTCTTAACAAGTCCACAGTTTTCTGCTGGGTCTCAGTCTTTATTATTATTAACTCAAATTATATATTTAAAATCGAAATAAATCGATTTGCTTAGAAACTGTGAACATTTCTTCACGAACGGTCCGAAAGAAAGTGGTAAAATGGGTTTCGTTCTCGAAAGAACCAAACCGAGAAGAAATTACACGGGCCCGGTGGGGGTCGTTTGTTATCAGATCTCGTAAAAAGTAATGGAAACTTTCCGAACGAAAACTATCTCGGAGCCCGCAAACAGTTCCAGGTCTTTTCGTTTCGTATATCACCTACGTACTGGTTTATTTCTTCTGCGGTAGGATGCCGTCTGTAGTCGGTTAAATGGTGTATTACCCCGCCCGACCGAATCTTGTCTGCAATAAATTAATTAACATTTATTATTATTATTATTATTATTATTGAAGAGAGAACCGCATCTTTTATTTTTCATTCTTTATATCTGGAAAAGGATGTAATAAGAAATACAGCGAACGCTTCCACTCGGAGACTGCGTCGTTTCGGTGATAAGCAGGCCTAAATTACCGCTGGAGCCCCAGAAGCCAGAAGCACAGGCGTACATTCGATCTTCTTTTCTCGCTGATAGGTCCCGCGCACATCTCCTGCTCTTCATCCTCTTTCTCCGTTGAGCCGATTCACCCAGATGCTACAGCAATCATTGCGTCAGAAATAGCCGCTACTCGTTTTACGTCATTCACGTCACCGCACGTAGCGCTCACGTGCCAGAATGGAGCTGCAGCAGTCCCCACACAAAGCGGCTAAACTTTAACTTCTGCCGAGAAACGGAAAATTACGTATTAGAAACCCGCCACGGGTCAGAAGGAATTCGGACTCCCTCTCAGGTTATGGCATCTTGCAAACTTTCCAGCGGGAGAATCTGAACTGCGATACAGTATTTCCAGTAACAAAGGTGAGAAAATTACTCCAATTAATTAACAACTCCTAAAGATTTTACTGCAGAATTATTGTTTGTCTCTTAGTTTCTGTGTTTTTCCTTCTTTCTTTTTCCAAATGTGAAAAAAAAAAGAAATTTTAAAAATATAGTATTTTGTTCCCTAACTATCTCTCTCTGTATATTAGATATATATATTTATTCATGTTACTCCAAGTCCCAGAGATGGAGATACAGACGAATGAAAACATCACAAACGTTAAAAGTTTGAAAGTGTAATGTAAAGTGAAAGCTGGGATAAGTGCCAAGGCATCCGATAGACGCGCTCCATGTGAAAACTTGCTTTATACTATTAAGAATAAATGAATACATACATAAATAAATAAAAATAGTATTACTGCTGCTATATAAATAATAATAATAATAATAATAATAATAATATAATAATAATAATAATAATAATAATAATTTAAGAAACTTCCATACGGATTTCTCTTTGGATGCACGATTGCTACTAGATTTGTTTGAGGAAATCACCGGAAATAAGGCACAATAATACTATACTATAGCAGCAAATAAAATAATTTATAAATAATCACTTTCTTTGCCCTTTGCTTCCTGTTAACCGTCTTATTATTATTATTATTATATTATTATTATTAGGAAGCTAATTTACATTGCATTTTTATCTGATCGTAAGATTTCTGAAATCTGCCTGTCACTGCCGGTTACCTCTCGGTTCTGCTGTCCTCCTTTCTTCTCGTGCACTAAATACTATTATTATAATACCTTCTTTTTCTTTTTCACACTGATACGTTAGCTGCTGTAATGTGTATTTGCGATAGTCGTATTCGTGCAGAGACTCGTAAAAACTTAGCCGAGTAAATCTGGCGAGACGGCGAATAAGCTTGTTCCAGGTGAGATTAGGGCCCAGGTAAATAAAATTAAAACATCGCCCCTGTCTAAGTCATTTGTTTGGTATTTTGTGCCATTTCTGAAAAGAATCATGTTATGTGACACTCACAGTCGTGACATATCTGAGAGCAGGTTCGCTCTGTGTACATTTCAACCACGACACTCTGAAATATGTCAGTAAATTAAAGTGGGGACGTCTATGGACAGACAGGGGTTGATTACACCCGACAACGCCACCAACGGTCCGCGCGCGAAATGTGACTGTCAGCTGTTACATCATTCGTGTTTATCTCGTATAACTGTAGAATTAATGTATATCTATTAGAAGATGTTGTCGGGTTACCTTCACAACTCTGCGCGGAAAAACCATTTTTTTTCGGAATCCCTTCAGTCAATTAATTCATTGCTAGACATTTTTTTGGCTGTCAAAAGTCGCTTTTTTTGTTGTTGTTTTGTTTTTTTGGTCCTGCTAAACGCTTGGCGCGACATCCCCTGGCGGAGCTCGGACGAAATGAGGAAGTGGGGAGATCTTTTCACTACGTGGAATTCTGTTTTCCATGGTCTGGTAAAAGCATTCCGAAAGCTACACAGAGAATGGTTTCAAAGACTTACTAACATTTTAAGTATCAACAACAACAGTACATATATATTATATATACTAGAAGAAGTGCAGTATTATAAAAATGAAGTGTAAATTAATATAAAACACAATTGTAGAATAAACAGTTTCCCCTTATTTAAAATAATATCCCTCGGCTAATTGCGCCGTCCCGGTTAATTTAGTGAATTTCCTGCATTACATCGATAATAAAGTGATCGTTCCCAAGCGAAAGCAAACTGTGTGCCCGCCCTAAATCATATTTATAGCTCGAGCGATGCTAGAGGGAGCAGTCAATAACGCTTCTCCGATGCGGGGATTGCCGGGCGCCATCTTTAGCGGACAGAAGACACGGAATTCAAGAGACGTCAGGCGGGACAAGTCGTTCGACGGGCCGACATGGAAAGCGCGCTTTTATCTCAAAGATTTTGCGTTATTACTTCTTGTTAACGTACTGAAACCGATATGGCCTCGCCGAGTTGTAGTTCAGGAAACTAGCTTCACTTCTAAGTTTGAACATCCTAAATACAATTGTGCAGCTTCGATGATGTTTGCAGAAGTTGATCATGGCTTTAGCATACTATCACCTGTCACACATGGGAGGTTCCTTGCACAGCTGCTAATACTAACGACAGATCAGCTACACCAGCAAACAGACAGTGCTCCAATGGAAGCGACCCTGGCATCCTTTTTCTCCAAAAATAATCCCCGAGCTTTCTACATTAATTTTATTATTTTAAAAAGAAATTCTCATCTTTAAAAAGTAACTATAATGACAACAATTATGCAATTCTTTATTGACTAATTCAGTTTTGTTTGCATTTTGATATTAGATTTTTCTTCTTATTTCCTGATTTTCTGCTGCTTGTTTCCCATTAAGCACCTGCAATTATTTGTAATTTACATATTTCTTTTATAAAAGTTGTGCCCATTGAAGAGAAGACTGTGTTGATCATTTGTTGATTAAAATTAACCATTTAATAAATAGTTTTGTTCGTTAACTTATGGAACTCAGTGCATATGTATGTATATTGCACTTGCTTTTCATATTTCTCTTTGCATAAATGGAGATCTGTAAACAATTTTTTTTCTTAATTTTTAAGATTCTGTGGATGTAAAGTATCTAGCAGTATATTTAATATCGAATGCTATTCACTGTTTCTATGGTCACAAATCTTAAAACCTATCTTTGGTGTGTAGAACGTGAGGTAGGAGGGCCAAATGTTAAAAATAACTCAAAATGTTTTTGATTCATTTACTTTATTTCAAAAAGCATCTAGAAAATAATTTTGTATTTTTTCTTAAAGAACAACACTTTGGCACACGTCGCTACTAATTATAATATGTTTTCATTGCCACTGTTAATCATGAATTATCAAATACTAAAGAAATAATTATAATTTCAAAAGTTGCAGACCGCCATTTTGAGTCTTCTTCTACTTTGAGGGAACGTAAAAAGTGGCGACATCAGACTTGTGCAGCTATACACAACTACGAAGTACACGAATTTGCAATAGTGTCTTGTCGTCCATAGATGTTTGGAATTATTAAAGCCAAAAAAAAAGAATACTGAACACTTACTAAATATATAAGCAAATAATTAAATGAAAAGAATTTTTTTTTATATTTACGGAGTAAATTTTACTTTGATGATAAAAGAGTAATGTAATTCATTTCCCATTTGTGGGATTCCCTCCCACCTGTACAGAACGTGTTCGACCTCCAGAATCTAAGGCTGTTTCCGACAGTTTATTTGGATTTATTACGAAGTCTCTTAATTTACTTTTTAGAAAAATACAACAGAATTGCCTTACGCTTCTTTGTTGATGTTTCAAGATTTTATTTCTTTGATTTGAACATTTTAACATCTCATTTTTAATGGAAACGGTCACAAAAAATCTTGTTTATGCTTTATCTCGGCTTCTAATCTAAGAGTGCAAATTCTAACTTTGCTTGTTTTGGTTTGACGAACCTTGGTTACATTTGTTTTCTTATTGTTTAACCATATGCTACCATTTAAATTTTCTCACTTTTATTGAAATTAAAATTTGTGTTCTGCTAAGTATAATAAAACTATTTTTATGCGTGCATAGGATAGTAATGGCTTGTCTTGTTTCTGTGTGTAACGTTTTGCATACATGTTGACGAGACTTGATGCTTCCGTCGAAACTAACAATAATTATTCCTCACACGAGACACAGACGTTCTCACGTGAATCCGTTCCGTTTTCTTCTCTGCACTACTCTCTTTGGTCCCAGGCACTCCGGTTTCCTCTCACATCTAAAACTGAAGAGTCCTGGTAGTGTTTTCCGGGTAGTATGTTTTCAGGTTTTCTCGGATATTTTCTGACGACAGGCTGCACTGGTCGCTACACTAAAACCAAACTCACGGACCAAGGTGTTCGTGTGTAATTTGTGAACGGACATCTTCGGTTATCGGGGGCGACCAAGAGGGAAAAGAATTTCTTTAGTTGTTAATTGTCTTGTGTGGAAGGTGTTTGACGTCTAGCTTAATCAATGTGTGGCAAAAATCAATAAACACTGTATTGTGGACACTTTTCGATATCTATATACATGATGCATAATAAATAAGAAAGTGTACCGAACTTTGAAGGGAGAGAAAATTGGAAGTGTTGACTTCTAAACTTTTAAATTCTATGCAAGTTTGAAATAAGAAATTATTCATTAAAATGATTTTCGATACAAAACAAAAATATTACAAATAATGAAACCTTCTGAAATGAATACTAAAATTAAAAGGTGAGTGAAACATTTTTTTAAATTTTAAATTTTATTGCGTGCTTTTATAAAATAGAATTATTTTAAAAAGCTGTTTTTTTTTTTAGATATTCAAAACATACACGACATCATCTACTAACAAACGATTCTCCATCACGCGGTCACTGGACACAGCGCAGTCAGTTATCCAGAACAAATTCTCGTCTCCCGGAGATTAATTAGCTGTTACAACCCTGAAGTAAGTTACCGCAAACAGATTTATACTTTTGCCAAATAAGCTGTCAGTAGGAACTTCCGCGTCGACAAGACTTCCTTGAGGTTCTGTCAAACTCGATGCAGATTGATGACAACACTATTGGTTTACACTTCACTGCCGGGAGACATTACTTTCTGAACATTTTGAGCACAGACAGTGCAATTTTTTATGTGTAAGCGTATTTAGCTAATGCAGAATTGAATCACCTTAATTTCTCTTCCATACACTTATATATCGAATTAGACAAAGAAAAATAACTGAATAACTAATCAGAATATATAGAAGTATTGTGCTTGCTTAACCATTTTGAAAGGACTGTTCTGCCATGTTTAAGGGCTTGAGGTCGAATCCCGGTCATCATTTTTTTTCTTCTGGCTCTTCTTCACTAAGCGGTCGACTAGACGGGCACTTCGGTTTCCTCCCACATCTAAAAAATAAAAAGTTCTGGTAGGATTTTTTCGGATACATGTGGTGGACGTTCTGCAAATAAATCTCGATTGGCTTGCACCCGGACCACCGTTCAAGAGACCGCAAACATACCCGGCTAACTGGTGGCTTACCGTATCACCAGGGCGGGTACACCACATCCTTCCCCTTCTAGTTGAATGCCGTGAGAGGTTTCCTCAGACCTCTATAGTCAGGACACAGCTGGCCCCAGAAGAAACAAGTTTACCGGGTAGTTTAAGGCCAAGATCCCTATCCCCCCCCCAACCAATGTTTAAACACAGAGAAATTCGGTTCAGGAATCTAATGGAATGTTTTCTTTCTTGGCTCATTTGTGTAGGCGACTTTCTTCGCCCAGTCCCCTAATCGGGACTGTACTGTGAATAAAAGGAAGGCGTCGTTGCTGAAATGCCAAGTATTAGCTGGATAAAACTAAACTTAAAAGAATCGCAATATAAATTGTATCGCTTTAATCTAAATGTCACACGAGGGTCTTCAAAGGTATTTTCTAAAAATCTTAATTTTACAAACGAAAATACAAAGGGAGACGTCGTCATTGGGAGGCATAACTTAGACAGATGACGGTCACCTGCTGTAAGTTACTTCGTGGTTGTCGGGGATACAGACATGGGGATAATCAACAAAGGTGGTAGGTTTTCTGCTAATCTGAATATTCGCGATGACTCACTCGCTACCAGCTAACAGTTGCCATATGTTTTCTGCCATGCTCAACTGATTAGAAAATCTCTCTTAAGTGTATTTCGTTTTGTAACCATTAAAAATACAGGGATATCGTCTAAAACGGTATCCAGGCCCTACGAAAACAACACAATTCCAATTAACGAAGGAATTTTCTTCCCACAGATGTGATGCCGCAGCTGTGTGTTCTGCACACTTTGTCTTGATTTTATATAGTTATTAATACTTCGCCAGCATTTTTTTATTTTTGTTCTCCCACTACAAATATAACATCATTTGGTGTGATTTATATTTATACCAGTCGCGTCTTAATTTAAAACACTGTCAGGCAGACCGTGACTTCATAGTTGGATATAAATGTGGAAAAGATACAGTGCATGAAATAAGATATAGCTCAGGTTATCGTCTTTAGAGAAATAAAATCAATGCAATTTGATCTAAAAAAACGTTTATTCCGTTTTAACAATGTAAGTTTATTTTTGACATTTAAAAAAAAATAATAACATAACCAAAAAACGAAAGATGAAATTTAGAATAATATTATTTTTGCATATTCTTAAACTTCACGTATTTCAGAATATAACGCCTGCTAATTTGATTTGCTCTCTGCATTGGAAACAGCCTAGCGAGCGAGTGTAATGCCACGATTGGCCGTTAGACAGCGCTGCCTGTTCTACATCACGAGAGGCCCTGGATTTCTAACGTTGCTAGGCTAATCCCTACTAGAGTTCCTTATTTTCAAATATGGAAAAGAAAACAAAACCAGAGTGGCCTGAGGACACCCACACAGTCGGCTGGCAACGAAGAGCGCGAGGAAGAAAACACGCTGCGGAGGCACGACAGGGATTCGAACTTGGACCCCTCAGCCTTGAGAGTTCAGCAGAATAATCACCGGGCCAACGGCAAATTAATTTACACGCCTATTAAATGCGCTTCGATGCCAACCTATCTTTATTTGGCTTATTTAGAAAAGGAAATATTTTGTATAAAGTATTTCCAGAGGAGTTAACCTTTTTTTTTCCAGAAATGTTCTAAACTGCTTACTGCATTAATAAATAATCGTTTTTCTCCTTATCCTAAATCTAAATAATTTGCTTGGTCTAGTAAAATATCCCCAAAATAAAGGCCGCAATGATAAAAAAAGAACTTTACATGGCATATACTAGGCGTGTAAATATCATGTGACATCACGTAACTGACTTTCGGTGTTTTAAGTCGCTAAGTAAAGGTGAGATTTTATCTGGAGTAAATCCGTTTATATATCGCAGTATTTATGCCACATAGGCGCAAGAAAATAACAGCCCGATTTAAAAATAAGTTCTATTGAGCCTCGATTTTAACTGATACGGAGTGTTTCCTTTTCTTACCTTACATCTATGTTATTCCTTTAAAACGAAGAAAAGAATAAGAAAAAATAAATCCATAACAATGGGATGGATTTTGGGTGTGAGAGCTCAATGTAACCGACGCTTCTATGTCCCCTAACGTTATATAGCCCCGTTCCGCTGACTTGTTGCACTCTAACGGCACAGATATGTCTAGGGTGTATTTTCAAAAGAATGCCAATGGAGTTGAGTTAAAAGAAAACAAGAAAGTAAAGGTAAAAGAAACGGATTTCTGGTTATCGTTTACCGACAATAACATAGAGGAGGCATTTTCAAGCATTGGTGGTCTAGCAATACCATTAATCATTCTCCAACTTTCAATCCAGCTCGTTTTCATAACGTAATCTCACGTGCATAAGTTCTGCTACTTTATATGCCACTTGGATACTCGAACTGCGTGAGCGAGGCTGCCCCAGGGACGTGCCTCGACGCGCATGCGCTCAGAAGGCTAGTACGGAGCTAGTTTGCCTGTATGTTTCACTTTATCATTGTTAGTGCATCATTAGCGCTTTGTGTTAAATTTAACAGAGAGGCAAAAAGAAATATTATCAAACATTTCTCTCTTTTTTTGTTGTTGTTGTCGAATTAGCTGCTCTGATTCGTGCATTACCCTTTCTTCTAGCAATAAACTTTAAAGCTAAAGAACATTAATCTGTAGATACGAATCTGTTAATAACTAACTGCGAGTAGCCTCCCCTGCAAATAATAGACTGATTTATAGGTAACGTGTTCAGCAAGGTGTTCTGTCCTACAAACTCATTACGGATACATTTTTCTAAAAAAAATCCCATATTCTCAATATCTTTCTAAGTACTCGTAGTCTTACATTAAAGGGAAAATCAATTTATATCTATTTTAAATTATTTCCAAGTATCACATTGAGAGTATTCTTTTATGTGATGTATCTACGAGCTTAGTCAATTCTCTCAAGACACGAGGGAATCTGAGTAAACCAAAAGGCGTGTGCAGGATACACGCTTCATTTTGATGACGTCAGAACTCCCATCATGCTTCTTTGGTGTTTCCTCCGGCTCAAAATAACCGGTTCCCTGTTTGTTTATCCAAAAAAAAAACAAACAAAACGAATTTAAATAACCAAAACTGTTTACGGCCGGTTTGATTTCTTCTGGAAGGGAGAAGGGTTTTTTGTATTTAAAATTTTTTGTTTTACATCTGAGCTCATCTCACGTTCAGTGAGCAACTATAACTATACATACAAAGGGCTTCACCTAACCCTGCAGTTCCTGTAGGGTTTACTCGGTTAGAGTTCACCTCTTGTTTGTTCGAAAAAGATACTTATTTAAATTTGCTCTGCTTTGGCTGACTAACCACAGTTTGTGTTTTCTTTTCTGTTTCATTCCACCAATTTAGTACAAATTTAATCATTAACAGTAATGAAACCAAACACCGTGAAACTGGTTATTTATATTGGTGTTTAAACGCTAAGTTACCGTGTTCTATGTTTATTAAAAAACAACCCTCTAATGTACAAATGTCGGGTTTGTTTTTGTTTATATTTCATTATGGATTCTATTCTAAATATAATAATTTCAATAATATTAAAGTGTCTTTAAAATATTCACTTAGTATCGCAAGTTGTATTTTCCATTTAATTTTTCTTCAATTTAAATTACTGAAAGATTACCATAAGATACTACTTTTATATCTCCAGTCAGTCCCTCATTCAACTGTGATTACACATTCTCTTCTCCCCCAGCTTAATGCAAACTGAAGTTTTCTACTTGTTATTGTAGTTGTACTGTTATTGTAAATGTTAGTGTAGTGTCGTTATTGCAGTAGTTGTTATTCCTGTTGTAATTGTTGTTATTGTAGTTGTTTTTGGTATTGTTGTGATATAATTGTTATTGGTGCTGTATAATTGTTGTTATTGTAGTTATTAGTATTGTTGTAGTAATTGTTATTTTTGTGGTATAATTGTTATTGGTGTTGTATAGTTGTTGTTATTAGTATTGCTGTGGTAATAATTGTTGCTAGTGCAGTTATTAGTATTGTTGTAGTAATTGTTATTGGTGTTGTATAGTTGTTGTTATTGTAGTTGTTATTAGTATTGCTGTGGTAATAATTGTTGTTGGTGTAGTTATTAGTATTTTTGTAGTAATTGTTATTGATATTGTTGTGGTATGACTGTTATTGGTGTTGTATAATTGCTATTATTGTAATTGTTATTAGTATTTTTGTAGTAGTAATTGTTATTGGTGTTGTATAATCGTTATTATTGTAGTTGTTATCAGTATTGTTGCAGTAATTGTTGTTATTGTAGTTGTTATTAGTATTTTTGTAGTAGTAATTGTTATTGGTGTTGTATACTCGTTGTTATTGTAGTTGTTATCAGTATTGTTATGGTATACTTGTTGTTTGTGTTGTAGTCATTGTTGTTATCGAGTTGCTGTTGGTATTGTTGTGGTATAATTGTTATTTGTGTCGTGGCAATTGTTTTATTGAGGTTGTTAATGGTATTCTTGGGTTTGTACAGTTTTCGATTTTTATACATTTTCTATCTATCAGGTTAATTTTTTTTTTAATTTTGTCAATAAGATCCTAAAGAAACTGCTTACTCTCAAAAGCGATATACACGACCAACTGCTGGTGTTCAACTTTGTTTTCGGTGTTATGCAGAATGTTTCGAACTGACTTGATCTAACAGCTGGATCAGACCCCTGCTGACTGAAGATTCTAGATGTAACTAACGCACACGCACTCGGACGTGGCCGGACAGCATGATGCACCTAGGCTGTGGGAACTTAAAAGCTCTTGAACTCCAATAAAAACTGTTCAAAGTTTGACGCGTACGTCACAATAGATAAACTTTCTTAAAGCAAGAAAAATCAGGTTTTGTTTCTCTTCCCTGGCTCTATTTATATAACACTGTAAAAAAAAACGATACTTCATTTCAAGTACAGAAACTAGTTTTTGCTAAAAGGTTATTCAACGTAAAAGTTCGAACCGATTTTATTATTTTTTTTTTGCCAATGTATCTTTATTTTGACAGGAAAAAAAAATACAGAGTCAAGCGTTGTTCCATCCCAAATTCCATAAGGAAAAATGCCGGCTCTATATTTAATCGGTTTTGTGGCGTATTTTCTTGTCATAAATAATGACAGACATCCCCACGATAGATGCTTCGGTAACCAGACGTAAGGGGCGCTGTTACTCCGGGCAGGAAAAGAGCTAGTAGACATACAGGCAGACTTTTAAAGCAAGTAATCCACTTAGTGTTGAGCTCTGTGTGTGTGTGTATATAGTAATCAATATGAACAATTCTGATAGGATATTCTGTATACAAGATATAGTTATTAATTATAAACTGATTAATGAAAAACATTAAAAAACATATTTATATATTTATTGTTAGATTGTATGATAAAAGTACTCGTTCTGTTCGATTTAAAAAAAACTGTTATTTATTTCGTTTATTATTATTATTTTATACTATCTATCTATCTATATAATTATGTAAAACACTCAAACACTGAAAAAATATCAAAATTTGACGGAACGCACTTTTTCGATGATACGCATTTGTTAGTTAGAATATTCGAATGTCCAACTGTCAGTGACGTCACTGGCGTTCTGCTAGTTAATAAAAGTATATTGCAAGAAAGGTTTTGGTAACATCACTTAATTGGAGGAAAACCGCCACAATCAGACGTTCGTTAGGACTCTTTCTCTTTCTTGGCGAACCCTTGACCTGACGTCGAGATTGAAGACAACCCTCGGCAGTGAGGTAGAAGGTAAGGGTGAACAGTATCAGCTCTGACGACCAAACAAGTTACCCTGGACGCAGGTTCTTGACCGGTGGCCGAGATGCATGCCGGTCTGGACTTGCCGCTGGACGTACACCACAAGTCTACTAAAAATTCTCCGCCCCCCCCTCATCCACCGCTCTTCGGTAAAACTGAAGCATAGTAAGTTAGGGCAACTGATAATTTTAAAAAGTCATAAGGCTTTTAGATAATTTAGTTAAGAAATAAATAAATATATGTTTAAGAGCTCTGGATGACAGCTTATTTCTGAAATTCAACTGGTTTTTTCCTCTCCCGTAACTTAATAATCATTGTTGACGCGACCTTTAACCTTCACGCGATGCTTCAATATGGCGGTAGACAAACGTGCTTGGTGTTCTTTCTCGACACGTCAGAAAGGTTATACAAGCGAAATAATGGGAGTGGTGGTCTACGTTCTGGCCTGTTGTCGCTGTTCAGATAAGCCTGACATAATATTGAATTAGATTATTGTAAGTACAAAAAGAAGAAAAGAAAAAACGTGTTGCAGCGCGTGACGGATTTTTCAAGAAACGTGAATTAAAAAAAAAAAAAGAGAAGGGTTCAATGTAACAATAATTAATTTTTAATGTATATTACTAAATCATAGCAGAAGTCTCTCTTGTGTTAAGAAATAAATACGGTTAGGGTTTTGGATGGATTAATGCGGAGAGGGTTAACCGCACATTGAACTCAAATCAAAGCTTTCTATATATATGCGTGTGTGTGTGTGTGTGTCGCACTTTCACTTTCTCCTCATCTTCCTAACTCCCTTATAGATTATGGATAAGTTAGATGAAATTTTCTTTATAAAGCGAAACACAAAAAAGACAGATGTGCTGGAAAAGTTTTAAAAATCTGTAGTAACTAACAGAAATCACCTGATTAGCATCAGGTTTCATAAAGTCCACGCGCACGCGCAGATGTGGTTCGTCTTGATACGTACCCTTCGTATGCCAACGACGACCGTGAATGTCGGGAACGATTGACAGTGAACAACTCGGGACGGAACAAAAAGCAAATGCCAAAATGAGTAACTATTTCAGTCGAAATACACGTCTACCACAGTCCTTTTAGTAAATATACTTGGAAACCTACCACTAGAATGAGGATCCTGCGCGACTTTCACAAGATCAAAAAAAGGAAAAAAAGTGGAAATATTTAATTTTATAAAAATATATCAACCAATTAATTGAAGAAAAAGCCAACTAAACGTAAATTATTTTATTTTAATATCCTTTTACCACGTAGTGGAAAATTGTCGCCGTATTTCGGCCGGAGATTTCCTGGGCAGAGACAGAAGTCATCTTGGCGCTTTGGGTCTTTTGACCTTTTGACGAGTGGCTGAAGAGCTCCGCTTAATGTGTCGCTGTTTTGACTGTTGTTACAGTTCGCTGCTGCTGCGAGCTTTGTGTCTCTGTCATGGCAACTGTGGCGATTACTGGACTCGTGGCTAGTAGGTAAAACGTCTAAGGTCCTTGAAAACATAACTGGAGGCTTTTATTTCCTTTGTTTGCCTGATTTTCATTTATACTAACTATATTTCACATAAAATGGCATTGCATGCGGTTTTTGTAAGGTTAGGTTCCAATTAGTTTAATCATAAATGATCCACTATCTAGCAGTATTAAAATTAAGATAATCCGTTAATCAGTCGGGGTACAGTCTGAATTATATTTTTAAACGCTTTAATCTAAGAAACGTAAAAAAAATAAAATAATAGCATTAGTTGCACACCACAAATGGCATACTTTTTATGGTTTATTTCCTAAAGTCAATTATTTCTTGGGGCAATTTTCATAACAGGCCGCAACCAAAAACGATTTTTTCTCCAGATAACCGATGAAAAATTGTTGTGTCATTAGCCAGAACAGCTCTAACGAGAAGGGGGGGTTTGGATTGTTGTCAGTACGTATTTTCATAAGACATCTGAAGAAAAACAGATATAGCTCCATCTACTGGAAATGTCCGGAGAAGTCTGTGGTTGGGTGCGGCCGGAAATTATTCTGACAGATTGTGAAGGTTGGTAACAAGCAGTTATTTGCTTCTGTTGTGTCTGACTGAGTCTCCTCTGATTTATGGGTTGCTCAACAATACCGGTCATGTGGACCGTTTTCTTTTTTTTCATTGTTCTTGGAGGGCAGTTCTGTGAAGAATCCGCTGCCTCTCCCAACAAATGTCAAGAGATTTGTGCCATTTTAGACAACCGCGCAATGTTTCACAATGGTATTTATCCAGAAACAGTCGTGATACCAAAATTGATTATTCAATGACTATAATCCTATAGACCGTACTTTTTAAAGCATCAAAGTCAGCGTTGTAGAAATGCAGATATTACAGTGTACAGAACTCTCGCCTAAATTAAATTTACTTTGCAGAGTGTATTTTTTAACAGTAATTGGTCTTGATTTTGGCGAAAACGTTACCGACACAATTATTGCGCTTTGTTCTGGCTTTTCTTTTCTTTTAAAGCTTTATATTGAAATAATACTTACTCGGCTACTTAGTAAGAGTCACAGAAAATACCCATAATGCCTAGTTAGGTAATGTCTTCTTCCTGTATACTGAATCACGAGAGTGGTTCCATTCAGCTGTAAAAGTGGAGAAAAATGGCAGAAAGACTCGGCGATCTGTGCAAAAAACACGAAACTTTTACTATTTTTATGAATGATTTTGAGACATTTTCTGAACAGCTGCTATTTCGATAATCTATTCACAAATTCATTTTTAAATATTAAGGTAGTGAAAAGCTTCTTGGAATAAATAAATGTAGTGCAACTACAGGGTGATCAGAAAGTAACTACGCAGTGGAGTATATTTGTAATCATTTCTGATTCCTCTCCTTGAGCTTTGTTGTTTTGTGCTGTAGTTCCCAAAATGGCCAGCAGATGGCAGTTCTATGTGAAGAGTTGTACTGCAGTTCCCAAATTGACTAATACATTTGCAAAAGTGGAACGTGATTTTTGAGTGATTGTGATTTTTGTGTAATGGTTCTTTCAAACACCAAACGAATCTTTCTCGCCAAGAAAGTGTATGCCAATAACGGTAAATACACCACAAGAGATCAAAACGAGTTCTTACAAGAATTTCCTGAGGCGGGGCTCCATGGCCCCTAAAAATCGCTGCGTCGACTTTCTCAACAAGCGAATGTTCCATGCGGGAGCACGCATACCGCCTAAAAGAAGTTAAATTCGTTCCCATACAAAGTGAACGTTTTCCACTGCATAGTTACTTTTTGATCGCCCTGTATTAGATTTAACCAAACAATTGTTGTCTTTTTTTTCTCTAAAAACATCGAGAACCAAAAAAAAAAACATTTTTGTGAGGTGTCATCGAAAATGGTATCGCAGACAGAAGAGTGAGGCAGACACACGGTCATTTAGCCGGCCTGGAATTGCACGTGTAGGTAGATTAAGACTATCTTAAGATCCAGGATATCACGAAGACTACAAAATAAACGCCATGTTAGTTTTCAATTAATCATTCTACAAAATTAAGTTTACCTACATTTCCAGGGTACTATCACTAAAAGGAGTTGCCTGAAAGTACCTTTTCATTGATCTTAGGATGGTTTACCTCCGAATGGCGCATGTTAATCCGTTTAGGCGATAAATGAAAATAAAAGGTGAAATTTATGAAAAGCAAAGAGGAACCTCCATGTTGCGCAATGTCACTTTTTTTCATGAATTCGTTTTTTGGTTGTCGTGAACAAACTTGTTTCATTGATTTTCCGCTGTGTTACCATAATCGTAGCGAAAAGGCAGTCAGGCTAAGGTTTCGGTAGCCAGACGTTTTTGCCGACAAACAGATAAAAGGACAGAAAATCATATTTGAGCAAGTGCCCATGCTAACAACATGTAAAAATCTAGACCTTTTGTCCACCAAGCCACGCCGGTTTTACGATAGAATATTCGACAGCGCACCTTTAGGAACCCAACTGTACACTGTCCATGTTATTATTGACGAAACCCGCAGTCTGCCCTTGATGTACTGTAACGAAGGACAGAAACGAGGATACAAACAACGTCATATTCAGTTACATGAAGAACGTTAAAAACATGAATCCTGAGTCAATTACAGTTGACTCTCTGAACCAGCGGTACTGAACAGCATCAGAAAACATTTCCCAACCACCACGGTTTTTGGATGCTTTTTCTGCATCGCTCAATATTTGTGGTGCAATATTCAGTCTCTTGGACTGCTGGCGTGGTATATGGAACCGGAAAACACTGCTGATTACAAGTGTACAGGCACGTGTGTTTGTTCCACCAAATGTCATTGACACGTTTCTGATGGCCTCTCTCGTTAACGAAACGGATGAAAGTATAGCAAACATTTGGCCTATTTTGAGAGCACTCGGCTTGGCGATCCACGTTTGAGATTGGAACGTGGATCATCGGCAGCAGAGTTAAAGTCAGTCTGTACCTGACCAATAATTCTCTGGTGGGCTGGCGCCGAGCTTTCGACCAACCAATGAAAACGGACTTGCATATCTGAGGGCGATTGCTCATGATATGTGACTGGTTTGATTTTAATTGTCTATGATTCACTGCAATAAATTTCAATCATTAATTTACTACATTTCTATGATTGTTTCAGAACATTTGTGTTTTATGTTGTGTTTGTAATAAATTGTTTAAGTATTTTTTTAAGTATTATATTCTATTTATTATTGTTGGCGTATCATCCTCACAGGAAGGATTCATAGGGCAATGAAATCTCGTCACAGCTGTTGTTTCAATATCTTTAGCTTATTGGCTATGGATTATGTTGAGTACCATTCTTAAAAAATAAAGAAAAGATAACTTTTCTGAAAATCAAAGGAATGCATTTGTGATAAATACAGAGCAGAGAAAATAATTTATTCATGTTTTTCTCTATTTGGATCCAGAAAGATTATGCAATTTCACGCCATAGTTTTTACATTAAAATTTTGCACATTTGATTTTGGCATCTTTTAAGAATTCGTGTCATTGGTTTTAGATTATAATATACACTGGCCAGCCACTCTATTAGGACTTGCAACTAATAACGGGATGGGCCAACGTTTTCTCAATTACCATCCATGACACGAAGTGGCATAGAATCCACAAGGTGATGGAAGACGTCCCTCTATCATTAATATTATAGGCAGTCTGTGGAGCGAGGTGGGCAGAGGATCGTGAAGCGAATGCGTCGCTTGAATTCACTCTGCAGATACTCAATCAGGTTGAGATTTAGGGACTGCCCGACATCGGATGTCGATGTCAGTCGGTCCGCTTGTCGATGATGGTTGGACTTCACTATCCTTTCTAACCGCCGTTCCCCTCTTTTTTGTCACTACGCGTTTGTGGCCACGCCCCCCCCCTTGCAGCAGATATCCCCCCTTTTCCGTTGCTGTAAACTCAGATGACTGATGTTCTGGAGCAGCCTGCCAATGAAACTGTCTTAGCCACCGCGGCATTCGCTAGACGAGCACCCACTATCACGCCTCTAATGAACGCTGTAATTTCTGTACTTATCCCCATGTGTTTTTCCGATTTCAAATTTGCATGTTCAAATCATGTATATGTCACATCGTGCGGACCTCCCAAGTTACACCTGCAGCTCAGGTGTGACAGTGTACATGGGTTCTAATAAGTATTTGCTCTCGAATGCGTGCTAAGCCGTGTAACTGAAGAAAGCGTGCATTCGAGATGCTGAAAACCAGATGTTTAAGAGATGTTTTTGCTTACAACATTACTTATCCAGATAGCATACTTCCACTTATCGGCTGCAGTCATCAAAAGACGGATGAGGTTAATGATAAACAAATTTACGTAAACGACGCCCGAGTGTGTGTGTGTGTGTGTGGTGTGTGTGTGTGTTGTGGTGTGTGTGTGTGTGTGTACACTGCGGTGGGCGATCTGGCAGCGAATGGGACCCAATAGAATTTGCTCGGAACGCGAATCACAGAAGGAAGCCGATGATGCAAAGACAACAAATCGAGCGGCCCATGAGAATGTTGTGTGCAGAACGACGCCACACTCACGCAACGTATCTCATCAAGGGAGGGTTTCGGACGCGAGGGAATTCAGAACACACGCAGCCTTCGATTGTCTGTTTTTCTTGTTTGGCACCTGCCTCTCTACACCATCACGAGCCGTTCTAGAATTCCATAGCGGGCTGGACAAATCCGCCGAAACTTAATTAAAGAAATCTCCGCTTGTTTTTCTTTTTTTTTATTTTTCCTTTCTCAAAACGTTTTATTCTTAATTTACCAACATAGTCTTTGACGGTCTTTTTATATACAGGGAAAGTAAATCGGTTTTATAATGAGTCCTACTTTTTATTAAGCCTTTCTTTGACAAAATCGGGCGCACTTATTTCACCGATGAGTGACGCAGTACACGGAAAATATATAGAGCGTGTCGGCTCATCCTGCCATGTCAGTATGGTGACCAGCCATCACTTCATAAGTAATTCTTCTATCATTGTTTTTCGGCTTCAATTAAAATTTTTGTAGCTACGCCTTAAACACTTAACATAGAATAGTTATCCGCTGTTTCTTTGTTGACTTGGGAATCTTATATTGAGAAGATAAATGTGTGTTGAGATGTAGGCCAGGGTTATGTGTGAAAGGAAGAGAGA
>JACATO010001091.1:0-16863 GCA_018389105.1 Nautilus pompilius
ATACATTGGAAGCTATTTGCTTAAGTAGCAGAACATTACCAGCAACTATGCTGCCTTTTGATTAGTATAAACAAATGGTAACTTCATGTCGAAGGGGAAGCAATCTTTGTCGCCAAAAAAAAGTAAACGATGAATGTCGTACTCATACTGACATTGCCAGTTAGGTTCTTTATGTGAAATGGCATTAACATACCGTAAGAGAGGCAAAGATAACTCTAGCAAGATGACTGATAGGGGCAGGGAAATCGCCAATACACTAAAGCCGAGACCAGGAAAAGATAACTCTAGCACGATGACTGATAGATGCAGGGAAATCGCCGAGACCAGGAAAAGATAACTCTAGCAAGATGACGATAGGATGCAGGGAAATCGCCGAGACCAGGAAAAGATAACTCTAGCAAGATGGCTGATAGGTGCAGGGAAATCGCCGAGACCAGGAAAAGATAACTCTAGCAAGATGACTGATAGGTGCAGGGAAATCGCCGATACACTAAAAGGCGAGACCAGCTGGCTCGTAGATGATTATCTAGGAGACACAATCAGCGCTACTCTATGTATAAGTACAAAATGAAACGAGTAAACCGTTTTGTCCTTATCAAGTTAGGACTGGACTTTATTCAGTCCATAAAAACTCATAAGAGTCTTATTTATGACGCAGCTCTGAAAGAAATAGAATATAAAGGAGTTCTGCAATTCAAAGAAGAAGCGAAGGAGGATTTTATTGGACTCTTGCTCAGAGCAACCCTGGAAAACGAAAACGCGAGCCCAAGTTTCCATATCTGCTTGCGCACACGGAGCAGGCAGGCAGGCAACAGCGGATAGCATGCTGGGAACAGTGTTTAGCGAATGTCGTTAAAACGTGCACTTCCGCTTCCGCTCAATTTGGATGCAATTGCCAGATAAAGCGTTTTGAATAGTTAATTGGAAAATCACCCCCTCCCCTCCCCCTCCATTCCGCCTCGGCCAGAAATGACGGCCGGAATCAACAGTTTTATTTGTGTAGAAGAAGTAAGATTTTAATATCGAGTCACACGGCTTCGAACACCTGCTTGCCTCGCTGAAATCAGAGAAGGCAACGGTTCAGAGACTTTCCCCTCCATTAATCAACAGGTTAAAAATAGCTCGGAAGTGACGTTATATATTGACTCCTACCTTTCTATTAATTGATTATTATTATTATTATGATTATTATTATGATTATATTATTATTATTATATTATTATTATTATTATTTTATTATTATTATCTATTATATTATTATTATTATTATTATTATTATTATTATTATTTTATTATTATTATTATTATTATATTATTCTTATTATTATTATTATTATTATTTAGCTTGCTTCTACAGATGGGAATAAACGAACAGTTAGGTTAGTGATTTCGCTTGTTTGTTCTCATCGACCGAGTGGAATCGAACGGTTAATTCGCTTTACCTGGCTGTAGCGTATTTACCTGGTTATTCCGGCTGGTCAGTAAAGAAAAGATGCTTTACAGCTCAGCAACACGGAGTTAGACAGTTCCCCCCCCCCAGAAATTCGCCAAATCCTGTAGATTTTAAGGCGCCGTCTGGGTATAAAGCAAATAGTAAGGTTTCTGCGGCTTTGCCAATAAAGCAGTTTTGCACTGTATCCCTTCCAGATGACCTCCGCACTGAAGTTAATGTGCGGAATGTCCCCACTTTTCTGTGCAGCTCCCGCAGAGATAGAGGAGCATTATTGACGGACGTATACACGGGTATATTACTTGATCTATTCCCTGTATAGCGCCCCTTACTTTCCCGTATGCTGTACCCGAGAAAGCTGGGTGTCGTCGCGCAGTAGCGACCCTTACGAGTGGTCTTAAGCCATTTCTGCCCACCGTCCGTGGCCGGAAGTCGCCGCTCCATCAGTATGGAACGTCCACAATAACACAGATTTTTCACCCGGACACCTTTTATTTCCCTCCGAAGTCTGCGCAAAATGGCCGCCGCCGCCCCCCACCACCACCACCACCTTCTTCCTCGCTCTGCATCGCATCAGTTACCTCCTCTTGGCGGCCGCCTGGAGCCGACGGCCGAGCCGGCCGTCGGAAGTAATGGCCGAGTCCCATTCGCATTAGAAGGACGAAAGGTAACAAAGTCTCGTTTTTCGTGGCGCGTAGTTTGGAATCCTGCTCTGTCCCCTTATCGTTGGTCGTCCCGACTCCCTTAAAGGAAAAACAAAACAAGAACTTTCCACTTTTATTCTTCAAACTAAAGAAAAATATCATCTATTTGACTTCTTCACTTCTGAACACCTTTTCAGTCAGTCTTCCCAGCGGGAAATCCGTACCTTAGCTTATATATAGGGACCGTTTGTGGTTCTGTCTCACCCTCCCCAAATGTACTCGGAGAACTGATCACGTGACCTCGGATGCCTGGTCCGCTCCCACTTTGGTCAATTGAACAAACCTGGCAAAGCTTTCTACGTGCGGAGAAACCGGACAACTTCGAAGAAACCCACGGCACGGACTGGAAGTAAAGGGGGAAAACAAAGCGAGAATAAATCGTGCCAGAAGGGTTGGTACGTCAGAACGGGCGGGCCACATGTCGGATTAATTTGCATTTTAAATATCTTTATTTTCGCTTTTTAGCATGACCTCAGTACAGCGTGAATTCATATTTTCCCGAACAACAGCCAAATTAGGAAGCGACACAAACAAATTCTATGTTTTTTCTTGAATAATTCAAGATGGGTTTTTGAATTTACAGTACGCATGCGAATAAAGAACCTCTGAGCCAATCAGAACCCGGCTTCTATCGGGATTTGGCTGAATAATTCAAGATGGGTTTTTGAATTTACAGTACGCATGCGAATAAAGAACCTCTGAGCCAATCAGAACCCGGCTTCTATCGGGATTTGGCTGAATAATTCAAGATGGGTTTTTGAATTTACAGTACGCATGCGAATAAAGAACCTCTGAGCCAATCAGAACCCGGCTTCTATCGGGATTTGGCTGAATAATTCAAGATGGGTTTTTGAATTTACAGTACGCATGCGAATAAAGAACCTCTGAGCCAATCAGAACCCGGCTTCTATCGAGATTTGGCTTGAAATTCCAATACGCCTGCCAATCCGCTAGTTGCATGAAGGCGTCAGAACTTCTGATAGATTTTTCTAATTATTTGCTGGATTAGGTACGACAAAGGTCAGGAACACAAATTCAGAACGTAATGACAATTATCGCCATCTCAGACGCCAGGAATTTTAAATAATAAATAAATAAATAAAGATGCGGGAAACAAATAACGCTATCGGTGAAGTCCTGTAAATAAGGAACAACAGTAACACGGTGGTGTCAGGGGTGTGATGTACAGATAGCGAACGGCAGCCGGGAGGACAGCGTGACGTCACGGACTCCGACCGTCCGTGGATGATAACTTCGCAGAATCTGAAAGTAGCTTTGCATCCTCTTACAAACATTTTACCCACAGCTGGACACCGTTCTGAAATCTCTAGAACACTCATTAGGTGGGGGGGGGAGTCCATCAGTGTCGAGTATTTGTGTATTTTAGCTTCTTTTACATTTCGTACTAGGGTTCGTTCAAACGAAAGCCGGGAGCTCTGGAAGTCAGTCTCTCTCTCTATTTCTCTCTCTCTCTCTCTCTCTCTCTCTCTCTCTCTCTCTCTCTCTCTCTCTCTCTACTGACATCACAGCTCTCTCTTGACCTTTCTCTCTCTACTGACGTCCATTTCTTTCCATCTCTCTCTTTCTCTCCTCATCGTCTCTCATATACTGACATTATCTCTCTCTCTATACTGACGTCATCTCTCTAGTTCTCCTCCTCATCTATCTCATATACTGGAATCATCTCTCTCTCTCTCTATCTCTTACCACTCTCTTCATACTGACGTCATTTTTTCCATCTCTCTCTCTTCTCCTCATCTCTCTCTATATACTGACATCATCATCATCCTCTCTCTCTTCTCTCTCTCTCTCTCTCTCTCTCTCTCTCTCTCTCTCTCTCTCTCTCTCCTCTCTCTCTCCCTCTCTCCCCTCCCTCCGCTAGTTATATAAAAATCAATATACTCGGATGCCATTCATAACCATCTTGCATATTTTTATTTTTTTATTTTTATTCGCATAAAATAATTCAAAGATTAAAACATGCTTTTCTTAGTTTTTCCCCGTCCTACTACATTATCTGGCTTTCAGGCGACTGAAGCTAAAGCCCTATAAATACTTAACAAATAGTTTGTATAGATATAACTGTGGTTGACATTGTTCGACTTTATCTGATTAATTTTTTGTTACATTTTTAAAAATTCTAGGTACATTTACGTAGTATCCTCCTACTTCTTTTGCTTGCAAGCTGTATTTGAGTAATCGGACATTTCTCATTTGGAGTGTTAAAAGGATTAAGGAATATTTGATTTCTAATGCAACGTTTAAGGTCGAGAGTTAGGTAAGACAATGGAGTTAGAACGAACTGTTAGGGCTAGAGCTCAGAGGGTTAAACTCAGAGTGAAGCGGAAAGGGTTAAAACAACAACAAAAAAAAGAGACCAGGATGTGGTCTGGGTGTTAGCGTTGCGAGAATGCGTAACTCGCCGAACTATTAACCCTTGACCCCTGACCCCTGAACTAATAAAATCAGTACGCGTGGTGCACCCACTGGTATAATGTTCTTTAAGCGTGCTTTCCTAGCCTCCGAAGTTTGCTCGCTGTCCCGCAGCCTAGGAATGGAGACGGGTGCCCCTCCCTCCCGTTAGCGGATTTACCTTGTAAGCTAATCAGGTTGCTCTTGGCATTCGTCAGTTCTCCTCCAAACAAAGGGCGACCATATTGCACAGACATCCGGGCTGTCATATAAATTATATAATCAATCGTCCGTCTCGGCTTACACTTGCGGATCAGAACGCTTCGGATACAAACCCCACTTCTTGCTGGCTTCGGTTTAACCCTTTCTTTCCCTGTTCGTTCCCCCGTCTCTCCCCCCACTTGTTCACGACTAAAATGGGGCGTGCGGATTTACTATGGGCAACTTATTTTTTTTTATTTAAAAGGGGGGGTGGAGTATCTCCCTCTGTAGACGTCTTCCTTCCCTGACAGATGGCCGGCCGGCTCTTTCTCATCGCTCGTCAAACCCGCAGTTCGGCCGACAGACGGCAGGAACGATTAGTGTTCGCGAAATCAATCACGGGAAGGAATGAATGAAGACGAATGGGTTCTTCGAAATCTCCGGCACGCCATTTATCACTAGCGGCTTTTAATAGCAAAACACGCAAGAGAAGTTTCAGAATGTATTCGGGTGAGTGCCGCCCTCTTGCGGTGGTCCGTTGTTTTGTTTTTTTTTTTTTTCTTTAATGGACCCTTTCGAACTTTTTGTTTCTCTGACCTCCTACGACCTTGTACCAAGCCGCTGGATCCGTCTCCAGGTGTCCATTGGTGTACCTTTAAACCTTGTCGTGCCGCCATATTTGTTATTCAAGCAAAATCTAGTTTTCGGGGCGTCAGACTGCATAACGTAAATCTACGGAGTTTGCGTGACGGGTAATATGGTCATGTCGGCACTTTGCCTTTGCTTTTATTTAAAATACATTAGCATGTCTGAAAACCATGTTGCTGTTTATTTTTGGCAAAAAAAACATATTGTAAATATCCATAAATGAATTGAAGCAACAAAGATACGTGGAGGTGAATCGTAGTTTATAAGGAAACGTTAATAACTTGGTCCATGTATCAAATTAAAGGTTTATACATGCATAATAGGATGGAAGACCAAACATGAAAGAGGAATAAACTAAACATGGTAACAACAAGCCATACGTGGTTTATTACTACACAAGGTTAGATTGCTAGCCAGATCAATCAGGCTAATCCCTTGGTTATATGACAAAGTAAAACCACAATCATAGAAATCAAGCAATAGTTACAACACACACACACACACACACACTCACTCACACACACACTCACTCACACTCACACACACGCACAACCACACACACAGACACACACACACACACCAACAACACACACACAGTATCCATAATCGTAGACTCGCCACTGTAAAGATATTTCGATGAAAAAGGGTCAACCATGAATGATTTTCCAAAGGCTTATTGTAACGTGTTACTTCATGTATACATATTATCTAACAAACAGTCTATGGTATTATACACGGAACAATAGGCACTTATGCACTGATTATATAAAAAGAATATACGCCACTTTACTCGTGAGTTCACGAGCGTCTTCATGTGTGTGTGTGTGTGTGTGTGTGTGTGTGTACTCGTTATTCGGCTTTTAGGGGTTTTGTAGTTCGCTTTGATGCTAGCTGGTGATGAAGTCCAAATAGCTCCAGTTCCATTCCACCTGACAAATCTTAGCTTCGCCAAAGTTGCCTGCCTCCCGGTACCGTTGCCAAGGTGTTACGCAGTGCAGACAGCGAGATACGGGTGGAGTGGGACGGGGTGGTGGTAACGACTTAATCCGTTTGCTGCGTCTAACGTATCCGGTTTTAAACGTAGAATCGGCTCGCCTGCGTGAGGCAGGGCCCCAAACCGGACTAAACAGGAATGTTTCCTTCGCGTCCACCAAATAATCTTCCAGATGCATTTTTTTTCGCTCTATCGTCCGCGGCAAGACAGCGACTGTCGAATACCTGGTGGGAGAGGGGGGCGGGGTTGTCTGATAATCTCTACGGTGGGAGGTGCAAGAAATTCGTTTGGGTTTGCGATGAACTACGGACAACGGTGAATCCCTGCTGCTGTGGGTACATGGAGTGATTAGGATTTTTAATTCGCACCGGTGGTACCTATCTAACCCGGGGGGGGGGGTCACAGCAGAACCCTTAAATAGTTCAAAGAGAAACAAGCCGAACACGTGTTTATAGAGCCGCTGGCACGCGCGGTTAATCCGTTCTTCGCCGAGACTCGCGCGTTGGTAAAAACAAGATGTCGCGAAGTCCGGTAAGATTTTAGAGTCGTTTCGCGTGATCGATGCAGTCGATGCTGGACCGTTGATGGAGACTGTTGAGAGGTGGGTCGGTGTGCGGGCCTTACCTCGTCAACAGATTGCTGAATCAAATGGACAGCTGCCGTCACAAACGGTATGGAAGTCAGTCAGAGGTAAAAAGGAAAACGTATTCATCCGGAAAACATCGAAAAATTCCGTCAGAAGCAAGCGCGAAATCCTTGGCAGAATTGAAGCGGAATTTACTCGGCTTGTTTTGTTGTGGTGTTGTTATTTTCATTTCAAATTAAAAAACAACAACAACAACAACAAAGCACTACAACGTCAGCCATAATTGTGGACTAAATTGATACAACCCTATGTATATGATACATATGTATACAAGATTACCATTGCAGTACCTGTACATATTAGTCACGTGACTGCTGAGCAATATATGCAAGAAGAAACGTGTTACAAACAATTTATGTTGGAGTTTTTATCACACCAGCTTTTAATTATGGCCGCCAGTATAAATGACCACCTGGGTGGGACCTTGTTCAACTCACCTGAAAGTAACAGATATCAAAGCCAGTGTAATGGCTGCACCGGGAAACCTGGTACGATCGCGTGGCGACTGAAGGACCAGAACTCTAACGGGACCTTCCAGAACGTATCTTAGGCACGGCTCACGTCTCTCCCGTTACAACTACTATATTTTAATATATATATATAATATTTCATATCATCTATTCTATTTACCGAAAGAATAGATGAAGAGGGAAACTTATAAATATATTACTTCTGTTTTTATTGTTTTTTTTTTTACAAACAACCTCATTATTACTACACACGCATGCGTAAACACACACACACACAGGCAAGCACGCACTCGGCAGTCATTAGCAAATAAAGAGTGAACGGGCACCGCCTTTTGCCAACAACTAAAGAGATGGGAAACACTGGCATTCACATCGAGTTATTGATTGTCTGATATCTTCGTGAAACTCGCAGTAGCTCGGCTTACATCAAAGAAAAGGGCACCGACACACGAACTTGGCTATGCCGCTTATAAACTTTGAAATGCGGACGGAATCCACTCCATGATATATGCAGCTGTTTGTTGTTGCTTAAATACCCAAATTAAATCGGACTTACAGTTTGGTTGCTGTATCAGTCCATTTCTTCTGGCGTGAATACAATTCGCTTCCTTTGTTCTTTAAAGGCGCTCGCACTTCAGCTATGATGAGAAGTCGTCTATTTTCACTTTGGACGCCTCTACTACGTCATCGGTTAACGAGAGTGAGCAGTAACGCCCCTGTTACGTCACCGACCAGGATGCACCGTGTGTAGTGACAGTTACTTTCAATTTCTAGAGAATAGACTAAATACACCTTTCGAAATTATTCTATTTTCAACACATTCTTCACGAATATACATAGATATTCATTCCCTACCTTAACTAAGAGTGCGTCAGGGTATTAACAGTAGTAAAAATGTAATGTAGATATCAGTAGTGAAGGTGTAATTCGGATATCAGTAATGAAGGTTTAATGTGGATATCAGTAGTGAAGGTGTAATTCGGATATCAGTAATGAAGGTTTAATGTGGATATCAGTAGTGAAGGTGTAATTCGGATATCAGTAGTGAAGGTTTAATGTGGATATCAGTAGTGAAGGTGTAATTCGGATATCAGTAATGAAGGTTTAATGTGGATATCAGTAGTGAAGGTGTAATTCAGATATCAGTAAAGGAAGGGGGGTTTGTATAATGTGGATCTTAGTAGTGAAGGTGTATTTCGGAATATCAGTAGTGAAGTTTTTAATGTGGATATCAGTAGTGAAGGTGTAATTCGGATATCAGTAGTGAAGGTGTAATGTGGATATCAGTAGTGAAGGTGTAATTCGGATATCAGTAATGAAGGTTTAATGCGGATATCAGTGAAGGTGTAATTCGGATATCAGTAGTGAAGGTTTAATGTGGATATCAGTAGTGAAGGTGTAATTCGGATATCAGTAATGAAGGTGTAATGTGGATATCAGTAGTGAAGGTGTAATGTCGAGAGAAAGCTGTGACATTCCCATCATTAAGGTAGCCGTAGTAATATTATCACTGTAAATAATATCAGTAGGGGTAAAGACCTTACAATATCTAGCACTCGTGACTATTTTACTGGGCAATTTCATTCCATGAAGACAAGGAAGACATAATAAAAACAATATTCTATTTGCAAATTGCCCGCTGTCTTTTGGTCGTTAGCTTTGGTGCTCAGACTTGGTAAACAGTAGGTTTCGTGCCTATTCACCCAGGAATGTGAGCCTGCTTGTCGCCCCTGACGTCCGATCAACCAGTCGCGCGCGGCCGAAGGACGGCCGGTCGTCTCGTGTCTTCTCGTCCCCACCCACTGCGCTCCGCCTAGCGAGTTTCCCGGTCGGTATCTCACCTGTCGCCAAACCGGCCTTTTATCGACCGCGTGGGACTCGTCCGTGTTATTTACAGCTACGCCGCGCTGAAAGGTTTTCTTCCCGCTCCCCAGTCTCATTAACGGAACATCGTTCGGTCGGAGTGGGGGGAGGAGGCGAGGTGCTACAGAAGCATACTTAAAGTGGGTGTGGGCTAAAGATGTAGGCGTCTTCGAGACTCGAGGAAAAGTTGGGTCCGTTTCGCTAATAACAGTTGTATGCGATCGTCGGGCGCGGCCAGCTGATCTATTTGACTGACTGACAGACCCGTAAGTAGTCAGACGTCAACCTATCAACCTAGATTATGCGCGGGTGCAGGAAGCTCTTTAAAGGTCTATTACAAGACCCGCATTGGCAAAATCATAAATAAATATATACAAAACGTGGCAGAAAGCGCTTGGAGGGGGACACACGTTAGTCTATTAAACCCAAATCCATGACAGAGAAGTAAATACCCGCCAAACTGAGCCCGGTCCCGACCGGGATTCGAACCTGGGCTTTTATGTCCAGTAAACTAACGGACCTTCGCGATGCTTAGAAATCCGAATACATTACAAAAAAATTAATATTTCTATACACTTTCGCCTGCTATAATGCTGCTAATATAATCTTTCAAATACGAAATAAGTTAGTTAAGATTGTTGCCGGCGCTAGGAATCATAAAGGTTGTCAGCTTCTCTCGGTCCGTCCGGTCGATTTTCTCCTCAATGGGGGGGGAGAGGAGGGGGAAACACAAAATTACATCAGACAGAATAATCGAAAACGATGTTCTGTCATCATGGTTAAAAATAGTCTTCGATGAGAACCTGACGTCAGCGAGATACGCCGAGACAGCGCTCAATCTGTTTGAAATTCGGCCCAGCTGGGATGCGTTAAGGTTTCATTTTAAATCCATTTTTATTTTTTAAAAAAAAAAAATATATATATACATTCCGACGTGATCTCAGAGGTGCAGGTTGCTGACAGTAAAATCGTTAAAATTCAGCATCGAGAAATGTTTTGTTTTAGTTCGAGAAACCTCGCAAAAGTAGCCGTGGATTTCTGCTAAATCAAAACTAACCGAATTTCCCGACAGAACAAAGGAAATCTTTACATTATTTTTTTTTACGATGTTTTCTTCTTTTCTCTTTTCTTTCTTCTTCTTCTTCTTCTTTTTTTAGAATTTGCTTTCCCTGAAGTTTATTAAAAAAAAAAAAAAACCACTTCCGCAAACTTAACTGATACCGAAAACAGTTCCCTTCAGATAAGATATTTATTTACCAAACGGTCGGTTTAATTGGCCCCGCGGGCGCAAACCTGGTTTCCAATCAAACGGTCAAAGGTAATTACTCAGAACAATGCGCATTCTGGGTAAACAACTTAATCCGTGTGCCGAGAGCCAGTTCCCCCCCGCTTTGTTGTCGTACAAAGGAAAGGAACAATTTCTAATTTTTGTTCCAAAATAACTCGCAAAATAATGATGAGAGAGGAAAAGAAAAGTGACAGTTTAGGGGGTGGCAATCAAGAAAAGGGTATTTTGGATAACGATCGAATTTTTAATCGACTATTTAGTTATACACTTGGTTACCCGAAGTTAAGTATCGAACGGAAAAAAAATTAGAAATGTCTTCTTTTAAAAAAAAAAAAAAAAAAATAATGGTTAAGTTTCGTTCTAAACTCCTTTTCGGGTAACAAGTTTTTCACCCAAGAACCTGCGTAAATTCAAATTAATTTTTTTTTAAAAGAGAAAAAAGCGAAACAAAGTCAGGACATTGAAAGATATCCTAGCATGGAGAATGTGCTTGTGGCAGGGGACGGGTTCCAGAGAGCATCGAAAGCCGAAACTTGACTCATCGCTAGAGGAAAGGTGGCTCCAGTCATATGGCATCCGAACGACGTGTCCACGCCACCAGTCCAGCCGCTATTGTAAATGGCAGCGGGTCAAGGTGGGGATACGCGCCATCGGTCGTCTCGCAAAGAATCCTCTCCCTCTCGAAGCCCTTTTTACACATGGCTGATATTGACACCGACATCTCGGAAGCAGGATTGGGTCGACGATGTAACGATCATCATCTGCTGGGGAGTCGTAATCTATGGTCAACCTTGAAATAGTCTGCGAACGAGATGGTCTGCCTGCGCTCGAAACAGTCTCCAGAGCTTGAGAGATCGCCTCTTCACACTTAACCCTTTCGCCAGCTGGATCTGTTACTGCGCGGACTCTATCCCTCCAGTAACCTTCCACCTTGGTGAATCTGCCAGACACAGGTACGGACGGTTAACTGTTTCTAAGTTTGACCTTCAGAATATATCTCAACAAAGCCATAAATAATATGAACAGAAGCCAGTTTTTTAAATGATTTTATACCAAAGCTAATTTGCATATTTCTCTGATACGAGTGGTGTTACATAGAGTAGCTCGTGTTGAACATCTGATGGATAAAACTTAACCATTTTAGAAAAGATTGTTATTTAACCTTTGATAGCCAGTGCACACATAGAACCACAAGTATCTTCAAAACGCCAATATTATTTCCTAATCTGTCTAAATTGATTCAAGTTTCGAATAGTCCATTAAAGACATTTTTAAAATTTGTTTTTTTTTTTCTTTTTCCAAGGCAACAGTGAGCAAAATCTCGCACATCTTGGATAAGTAGATACCATTTGATGTAAAGTTCCTCTTTATTAATGAATTCTATCCAATGTTATATAAAGTTCATCCCTATTAGTAGCTTTAAGTGAATGGCATTTACGTTCTACTTAATAGCAAGAAAAATCCATCCTTATCAGTAAATACCAGCGATGTTAAGTAAAGTTGATCTTTATCAGTAAACATCAGTCACGTTCATTAAAGTTGATCTTTATCAGTAAACATCAGTAACGTGCAATAAAGTTGATCTTTATCAGTAAACATCAGTCACGTTCATTAAAGTTGATCTTTATCAGTAAACATCAGTCACGTGCAATAAAGTTGATCTTTATCAGTAAACATCAGTAACGTGCAATAAAGTTGATCTTTATCAGTAAACATCAGTAACGTGCAATAAAGTTGATCTTTATCAATAAACATCAGTCACGTTCAATAAAGTTGATCTTTATCAGTAAACATCAGTAACGTTCAATAAAGTTGATCTTTATCAGTAAACATCAGTAACGTGCAATAAAATTGATCTTTATCAGTAAACATCAGTAACGTGCAATAAAGTTGATCTTTATCAATAAACATCAGTCACGTTCAATAAAGTTGATCTTTATCAGTAAACATCAGTAACGTTCAATAAAGTTGATCTTTATCAGTAAACATCAGTAACGTTCAATAAAGTTGATCTTTATCAGTAAATATCAGTAACGTGCAATAAAGTTGATCTTTATCAGTAAACATCAGTAACGTGCAATAAAGTTGATCTTTATCAGTAAACATCAGTAACGTGCAATAAAGTTGATCTTTATCAGTAAACATCAGTAACGTGCAATAAAGTTGATCTTTATCAGTAAACATCAGTAACGTGCAATAAAGTTGATCTTTATCAATAAACATCAGTCACGTTCAATAAAGTGGATCTTTTATCAGGAAACATCAGTAACGTTCAATAAAGTTTGATCTTTATCAGTAAACATCAGTAACGTTCAATAAAGTTTGATCGTTTATCAGTAAAAAGAAATATCAGTAACGTGCAATAAAGTTGATCTTTATCAGTAAACATCAGTAACGTGCAATAAAGTTGATCTTTATCAGTAAACATCAGTAACGTGCAATAAGTTGTCTTTATCAGTAAACATCAGTAACGTTCAATAAAGTTGATCTTTATCAGTAAACATCAGTACGTTCAATAAAGTTGATCTTTATCAGTAAATATCAGTAATGTGCAATAAAGTTGATCTTATCAGTAAACATCAGTAACGTGCAATAAAGTTGATCTTTATCAGTAAACATCAGTCACGTTCATTAAAGTTGATCTTTATCAGTAAACATCAGTCACGTTCAATAAAGTTGATCTTTATCAGTAAACATCAGTCACGTTCATTAAAGTTGATCTTTATCAGTAAACATCAGTCACGTTCAATAAAGTTGATCTTTATCAGTAAACATCAGTAACGTTCAATAAAGTTGATCTTTATCAGTAAACATCAGTAACGTGCAATAATGTTGATCTTTATCAGTAAACATCAGTAACGTGCAATAAAGTTGATCTTTATCAGTAAACATCAGTAACGTGCAATAAAGTTGATCTTTATCAATAAAACATCAGTCACGTTCAATAAAGTTGATCTTTATCAGTAAACTCAGTAACGTTCAATAAAGTTGATCTTTATCAGTAAATATCAGTAACGTGCAATAAAGTTGATCTTTATCAGTAAACATCAGTAACGTGCAATAAAGTTGATCTTTATCAGTAAACATCAGTAACGTGCAATAAAGTTGATCTTTATCAGTAAACATCAGTAACGTTCAATAAAGTTGATCTTTATCAGTAAACATCAGTAACGTTCAATAAAGTTGATCTTTATCAGTAAATATCAGTAATGTGCAATAAAGTTGATCTTTATCAGTAAACATCAGTAACGTGCAATAAAGTTGATCTTTATCAGTAAACATCAGTCACGTTCATTAAAGTTGATCTTTATCAGTAAACATCAGTAACGTGCAATAAAGTTGATCTTTATCAGTAAACATCAGTAACGTGCAATAAAGTTGATCTTTATCAGTAAGGTCTAAGGATGTCATGCAAAATTTTAGTCAGTACAAATATCCCCCGTTATCACCAACTGTACGTGTATCAGGCGATAATCAAAAGCGTAAAATTAACCCTTTTTTCCCTTCCGGTCGTGAACCTGCAACTTTTCTTTCGTTTCAACAATGCATAAGAAAGTTAATTTGATGTTTTATTTAGCGAATTATTTGTTTGTATAAAATAAACAACAACAACAACAAAAGAACATTGTCTTTTGGTTCTTTATGTATCTTCAAACTATACAAGAACTGTATTAGTGTTTTGTTTTTGTTATCGGCCATCGACGCGTAGCAACGTTTCCACTTATAAGAGTGACGGAACTACTTCCCACTACATCAGATACATAGCACTTAATGGAAGATGCCCTGTCCTCCTCTCGTTTTCAGTCCGCCATCACCGTCGACGCGCGCCATCTGCCGGCTGGGGGTGGGGAGGGGACAACCCTCGGGAAGTTTCGTGAGGCTGTCGTCGTCACATTCCGGAAGTTCGCGCGAAGGTTTATACACATTTTTGCCGAAGTTGGTAAGATTCCTAATCGAACGAAAGCAGACGTAAAAGATTTGTATGGCAACCTTAAACTTTTGGGTGGGTGCAGTAATGACACTTGGAAATGTATTTTTACACCCCTTAATAAGTTTGCTTATTTGTTCCTGTTACCCATGATCCTTTGCGCGTATTCCATCTACCCTCCACGATTAACTATCTATTCTTCTCCGCGTTTCCTCCCCCCCCCTCATGGCGCTTGTTACCTCCTCGTTTTCTTAATTAATTTTCTAAACATTTCCGTTCCTTTATATTTCCGAATTAAATGGCATCGTGCTGCGCGAGTTCAACGCAGACTTACAAGCTGAGATGTCGTATTCTCTTCTCTTAGCACCTGGAGCCAGCGACGAGATGAAAAAGATTAATATTACTTTCCCTGCTTCCCCTTTCTTGCAGCACGGGGATGGGAGGTACCTCACGCCACATAAGTGAGGAAGACCATCTATGGAAGAGATAGCCTCAGCAGATACGTCGCGGTATCCTTTAGAAGGCGGTATTTGCACAACCCACATCATTAAAGACTGATAAACCACAAGAAAGGAAGAACCCTCTCTTTCGGTCGTCGTATTGTGAGTTCCCGCTCAGACTGTCTTGCATTGGATGCTCTCTGTACTTTACTCTCGCTCGCTCCCACCTGTTGCCGCCAGGTGGCGGCGGGCATGGCTGAGCGAAAACTTCTGCTAACGGACGGCTCGTCGAACTTATCGGGAAAGCCTCGGTGGCATAAAACTTCGCGTCCGCCGTTATTCCTCACAAGAAACCCAATTCTTTACCCAGTTACATTCTTTTCTGACGTGAGAAAGGTTTCTCAGGGTTGTGGGCAAAAGAATTTCAAAATTCACAATGACGAGTGCGAGCTGGTTAACGGTTGGGGGGGAGACTTTTTGTGTGCAGTAGTGTAAGTAAAAAAAAAAGGGAAGAAGCGGTGTCGTGTTTTGCATTCCTGGTGGAGTATCAGAAACTTGTGAATACCGAGTGCAGTTTACATCCGTCGGCTTTCTCCCTAACAACGGCTGACGTTCGCTTATCGCAATTTCTGAAACGTCATGCGGTGCCAGTACTCTGTCACGACAGATGAACTTACTGGTGCCGGGTCGCGTGATGGTCTGCAACCTATGCCGACAAGGATTGTCGACTCGGAAGTACAACCGAATTACTACTGCCATCGATAATCTTCTTTGTTTCCTCTTGGAGTTCTGTCCACTTTGAGCGAAATCATGGAAATTGGCATTCACCCATCTTAAAATTACCAATCTTGTCTGGATAAAAGAAAAGTCTCTCGCTCTCTCTCCCTCCCTCATCATCATCATCAGCATAATATCTCTCTCTCTCCCTCATCATCATCATCATCATCATCATCATCATCTCTCTCTCCTCTCTCTCTCTCTCTCTCTCTCTCCCCTCTCTCGCTCTCTCTCTCCCGCAACCTGTTTGGCACAAAATGGGTATTCAACATTTTCTTTAGAATCAAACAAAACCTGCTATTCTCCCTGGAGGACGCACACGTAGCTAAAGCAGCTCTTTTATTTATCTTCTTATTTTCGACTTTTTCTATTTTACCTGTCAACGAGAGTAAAGCCGAATCGTCTTAGGAATAACGAGAGTTTCCAAGATGTCTAGCCGAGGACGTACAAAGAGCAGCGCCACCTGGAGGATTTTCAGACGGAGTTTAAGGCAGTTTCCGTGTACCTAAAATTCCAATGGAGACCCGGAGTAGCAATGACATCCATTCTGATCTTTTCCGAAGTCATGGATAACACTTTCGTAGGCAGAGAAGTTACCGCGCCACTCTTAGAATTCTCCAGCCTCGTGGCCGGCCCCTTTGTAGTCTTGCACTTGCGCGCTGGAACAATGTGATAATCTGGAGTCTGCGACGGCGAATGTGAGTCGCTCGGGGGTGCAGAAGGGCAGACTAACGGTCACGGATGCAGTGCCAAGATACGCGAACGCTAGCTTGAAGACCCGTCTGATTGCTGTCATCTCTGGAGTGACGAGGACATCTTCGCCGTGGCCGTGTGTCGTACAAGGACGAGCGAAGGCTGCGTTTTCGCCTCTCACGGCGGCCATTAAGGGTAAAGCGAACATGGGCGATCGTTTTAAGCGGGTATTGAAAGCCAGGACTGGGCGGTAACACGGGGGGTGGGGTGGGTGGGTGTCAGCACACCTATCAGACTGCGGAACTCTTCTTTCTTACCTTTGCCGAGCTTTTCTTCTTCTCGAGTTTAC
>JACATO010001092.1:0-260746 GCA_018389105.1 Nautilus pompilius
TTCAGTACAGAGAGACAGAGAGAGAGGGAAGAGAGAGAGAGATTGGTCGTCAGTACGAGCGAGAGAGGAGCGACCGAGTTGAGAGAGAGAGAGATGAGAGAGAGGCGTCAGTAGTACAGAGAGCGAGAGAGAGAGAGGAGAGAGAGAGAGATGATATGGTTTATTATTAGATAGCCAGATAGCATTAATAAAGACTCAAGTGCCAAGTGTCACAACTCGCGTTGTTTGTTCGAAACTTATTTCACCTGGAAGTCCAAAGGAATAGATCCAACTCGCTACAAAGTCACGTTGCACCGGTTATTAAATGGACGTGTAGATTTCGGAGTGCCAGGGGTCCGTTTGTGGTTGACAACAATGTTTTTTGTTTTTGTTGTTGTTTTCTTTTCCCCTTCCACGCAACCATAGAGAAAAAGACACAGGGCGAACATTTTGGAAACACTGAAAGTAGCGAGTAGGTAAACATATATCTAGGCGGACAAGAGGGGGATGGTGTCTGGCGAGTACAAACTCCTTGGAGCCGCCGGCTATGACCCTAACCCTAACAACACACGGCTTCGTCTCGCTCCCACATTCTTTATCGCGTCCCCCTCGTTTCGCCACTTCTAGCAGATGCTATCCAATGACACAAAGGCCTCTCCCCCCCCCCCGCTCCCGTCAATAACCGAGTCGTTTTTTACAAACTCTCAGACCCCTTTTCCTTCGTCTCTAGGGTCCAGCGCGTCTTTTCAGAGATATTACCCCTCTGGGATCGGGAGGCGAGGATTGTGTGTGTGTGTGGAGGGGGGGGGGTATAAACAAGTCGCAGACCTTAAATTCACCCATCTTCCTGTCTTTTGTTCGAGTAATCTCCCTGACAATTGCTAAACTTGTCCCGTGCGCGCGCTACCGGGCCGGGTGTTTGTAGTGTTAATTAATAACCAGGCTCCCACCAAACAAACGGATCAGGGGGTGGGGGCCGCGGTGCCCCCACACATGCATGCGAACGCGGGGACCGCACGTTTCGATAGGAATCCACGAGAAGCGCGTTTCCCTTTCCCGCGCCGGTCTTAAGGAAGGGGCCCGCGTTTGTGTAGAGAGGTTCGACGGTGAGTGACATGCAAATAGCGAAATCAGATTTCGCGCACCCCCGACCTACAGGGAAATGGGGGTCCGGAGAGATCTTTCAGCGCGCGATCTCGCAAACTCTCCCGGGCCCTAAACGGCCGCGGAAAGCTGAGAGCCGGGGCCGAGTCCGGCTCAGAACACGAAAGGGAAACATATAATATCGAGACGGCACCGTCGCTAACAGATATCCGTCTCTTATCTTCGCCGATACGTGAATGACAAATTTGCCGAGCCGTCGGAGCCGGATGCCTACCCACCCACCCAGTTACCGTATCAGACGTCAAACTTCGAAGATGGTATACCCAAACACAAAACTGCTAAGCACCGCCACCTTAAATATCCCGGGACAGCGATAAGTAGCGCGTGTCCTCGGGGTTGTTAGTTCGTCACGTGAAACAGTCTCTGCCCGTTACCCAAATTATAAACCGTACATGGCTCACATATTATTAGATAAGCCCACATCTCCAACACTTAAGAAAATACATCGCCACACCATTACATCACGGGCGCGTTATTTCACGCACTACGCCGTGTTGAGGGTAGCATCCCATTCTACACGATGTACATTACAGTCTACGCCGTCCGCGCCCCGATTCTCACTACTACCTTAAGTTCCCCGGGACCCAGAATTAATAATTTTTGTTTCTATTAAAACTAACATAAAACCGTTCAAAAAAATTTTAAACTGTTTATAAAAATTCTAATAGGTTGTTTTAAATATAATAAAATAGATTGGCTCCGATATATTTCAGTTCAGATTTCGCCCGTTCTTTAATTATGAACTGTGGTAACCGATTGGTTCGCTTCCGTCTTTCGGATGGCGCTCCCAGGTTGACTCGGCTAGCGATGAATACCCGGGGCAAACCAGGGATCAAAAGCGCTAAGGAAGTAGTATAAGCTGTTTTGTAAAATGTAGCACAATAATGTTGCCGTCCCGTGCATCGAGATTCATTTAGTGTATCATGGTAATGACAACAGTCAAAAAAAAAAAAAAGAAATGATATGTTTTCCTGTGGTTGCCACTCGGCCAAGAGCGCGCTCAATCTGTCTTAAAAGTTATCCTCGCCTCGTAAAGAGCCGTAAAGATCACATTTACATGGCATTTAATGCGAATGGCGGTAAACGGCGTCTAATTTTCTCGAAATACCGGTGTCTTCGGTTTCTTTAATGCTAATCATTAAAGACGAAGATGAATTTCCGTCATCCACCGTCTATAAGTGTACATTTACTATTGAATACCAATCAATAAATGACAAGTAAACGTGGAATTTACTAAGCCAATTTCTCCAGTGGACTTTAAGAGTAAGGAACGCTGTTTGTAGTAATTCTCTGCTTGGATATGCTATATTTAGAAACTTCAAAATTACATTTTTCCAAAGAGAATCTAACTTTCTTTTAAACGGACTACATCTGAGCATTTAATTAAAGACTTTCTGTGTCCCGTTAAGGGTTCGGTCAACAAACGGGCCAAAGTTATATTTTCTTCACCGATATAGACTTTGTTAGGCGTTCTAAACGTTAATATTTCTGTTTTATTATATATTTTTGTTTATTCCTAGTAACATTATACAGCGGACCTGAGTCTGGTGTTTCTAACAAAGAACTTTTTTCTTTTTCATTTGAACAAATGGAGCGGTAGGTAGTGTGTTTGCGTTGTGTATCATTTCCTTTCAGTCATCACGTCCACTTAGTTCTGTTTTCTAAATAGCCATTGCTTCCATTTTCTTTTCTTCTTTTTCCTTTCTCCCTCTCCCCCCCTCTCCCCAAAGTTGTGCGTAAGATAATGATTCCCAGCAGCTCACGGGGCCGTCCACGCTCACCATAGGCTACATGTCAGCCGTGTACCTCTTAGACGGTTACATGGATAACTTATCAAAAATGATATCGGGAGGGGAAGAGGAAGACCTGCGATTGTTTACTTCACCCGTGGGCAGGAAAATCTCTTTCATGAACTGTGTCTTTGGAATTCCTCTACGCCAATGTTGAATGTTTTTATAAGGCTGACGTTTGAGCGAGAGAGAGAGAGAGAGAGAGAGAGAGAGAGAGAGAGAGAGAGAGAGAGATGATGCTATTACAGAGAGAGATAGCGTCATTACGGAGAGAGAGAGAGAGACATGACGTCATTACACAGAGATGATGTTCATTACAGAGAGAGAGAGATGACGTCATTATACAGAGATTCATTACGTCAATACACAGAGACGATGTCATTACACACAGAGAGATGAGATCATTATACACAGGGACATGGCGCCAATACACAGATAGAGATGACGTCATTACACAGAGAGATGAGGTCATTATACAGAGGGACATGGCGTCAATACACACACAGAGAGAGAAAGAGATGACGCCATTACACACAGAGAGATGACACGCCTCGCGCCTATTAAATACGAACACATGCCAGGGACCATATTTTAAATTGCCTGATGTCAAATTACTTCGTTAATTAGCCAGTACCTTTAATTCGCTTTAGTCTTTGCGGTTAGAATTTATTTCCTCCGTGGGTCGGCGCGCTAGGGTGGTTGGTTATTGTCTCTCCCCTCCCTTTTTTGACGCTGCTGTAACGTGTATGAAAATTTTAGAAAATTTATTTACATTTTACTTAAATATTTAATCCAATTTTCACTTTTCTTTTCTTTTTTTTTTATTTCCTTTAAAAACCACAAAAATTTCTAGTCGAACTAAAGCGACCACTGCCAGAGGACTGAAGCTGAAATCTTTCCGCTATATTAAATCGCATTGGCGGTTATTAAAATTGTATTAGCACGTATCTGAACTACACTGATCTCTGGCGAAACCCGGCGCGACCCCCGAATTGGGCCCCCCCCCGCACACCGAGCAGCGGGCGGAAAATTGGTTCGTGGTTGTTGTTGTTGTTGTTGTTGTTTTGTTTTTTTTTTAAAGAAAGACAACTCTGGTTGGTATTCTTTTCAAAGTCAGCCATTTAGGTAAATTATGAAAGTTTTTTTCCTCCGTCTTGCTATGCGCCTGATGTTGAGAAACCACGGACGGTTCGCGTGAGGTCGTCCGATGTCGAGATAGCGATCAACCGAGCAGAAAGTTTTTACAGCCTTCATACCCAGCCAGAGTGAGACATCAAAACTCGTTCAATTACGGTTCGCGCCATCGCCCCTCCTCCAACACAGCCTCCGTAAATCTTCCGAGGTCAGCTGACAGAGGTGCGTGTGTGTCTCTGATATTCTAAACGGAGCTTCCTTCGCCTTACCAGCTCCAGCGAACACGCGCGCCCTATCCGAGGGAGCGCCTCTTCGTTCCGCATCTGAAGCCGGCATTTTTTTCCTTCCGCACCTACCCATTTGCCCGACTCTGTGGGCCCCTGTAAAGCTAACCTCCAATTTCCGCCACAGTTTCGCAGCCGATATTTCGCGGAAAATCCACTTGAACGAACGAAGTAAACTGAGATATCGACTTGCTTTCTCGCCGTTACACGGATCTGTCCACACTGAAAACAAATACTCAAATGAAGTCTTTCCATGAGTGGGATTATCATCAAGAAAATAGTCCGTACATCGTCTAATTTTCCGACTAAATTAAATCATTATTATTGATTAAAATTATTCGCTAATCGCTTTATCGAATTTAAATAACCGTCCAACTACATAAACCGAATAGTACGGTTGGTTACTGGAGATACAATTTAAACGCGTGGAGCTAAATATATTTGCAGAAAATCGCAGAACTAGAGAGTGCTTAATTCTCCATCAACATCATTCCAACTGAAGTCGGCAGTTCCGTAGCACCCCACCAAGAACCGTTAATCGCGGCTATTCCGTATTTCTTGCCTATCACTAGCTCTGTGGCCCGCAGTTCTAAACGTAACTGGAATAACAAGCAAATTTTGCGCTCAAAGGTAAATCTACAAAAGCTTGGAATGGGAGCGTAGGAATGAGCATTGTCTGTGCAGCTTTGGCCATTTTCCATATGTAGTCGGCTAGTTTGGGCATATTTCGGCAGTGTGGTTTTGAGGACTTTCTATCTTTAGGAAACTATTTTGAGCATCCACTATCAGCAGTCGGTTTGAACCTTGTCACTGTTACTTTCGATTGGCATCTTGATCTTGTTGCACCGCAGAAAAACAGATAAAAACGACTCGATCGCGTGACTTTATCAGTTTTTTTTTTAAAAAAATCCCTGCGTTTTATGATATTATATAATTTATATCTGCAATCTTTTTTATAGTCAGCGCAAGCTTAATTTTATAGGGTTTTTTTTTTTAAGGTTAAATTTTGCATCAAACTGAAATCCACTTCAGCAGTCGATACGTCGAATGACTGATGGTTCGACGTTGGCAGGAGGCTGTTGATGATAACTAGGAAAAAAATTAGAAACAAATTCGAGTGCATAATCTGATGATACGTCTTCTGCCTGCCTGCTCGTATCTTGCCTGCTTACGTTTCAGTCATAGATAGGTATACATTTGTTATTTATTTATTTTTAAAACGTCCTGGCGTGTGGGAAACAAACGATATATTATCTTCAGAGCAAATATACTTTACTAGTAGAATGATTTCTTCACATGTCAAGATTATTTTTTATTGGTGCTACGTTGAAATATTATTATCCGCGAATATCCGTCCATTCAGCTGCCGTCTTTTAATACGATAGTTGCCGATCGTATCTCCGTGATATTTTGCCCGAGCTAATAGATATGGCAGGCCTCCGAGCTACCCTACCGGTGAATAGAGTCCCCCAACCCAGCCACGACTGGTCAGTGCGAGCCATGCCCCGGTGTGAGCAATTATTGAAAAAAATCTCCTGAGAAACATGGATTGTCCGTGTAATTATCGGGGCTAGTCAGCACCTCGAGGTCGTAAGCCCCTGTCATGCAGGATATTAACGATCCCAGTCGCATTAAACTCGTCGCGACGATATTTGCGAGATAAAGAAGTAGACGGTCCTCGGAATATGGCGGCGAGATCAAGCAGCGAGCTCTCGATAGAACGTGGGAAACAAAACAACAACAACAACATCTGCATCCAGGTACCCGATCAGAATGTGGGTTTAAAGAAGCGGAAAACTATCAAATAAAGGGCCGCGCGCAAAAGTATTATAGCTCCCTGTAATGACACCAACTGAAAACTCGGGGTTTCCTGTCTCGTTTCGGACATTACGCAGGTTCTGTTGTTTGTATGGATCATGCAATAAATGCCACTTCGGTATTTTCATAGTCTTCCCAGGGCTGCATATAAATTGAATATTTTATTTTTAATGCAAGATTTTTCAAGAACGTGAAACGAGTATAGATAATTAAAAACCGTAAAACAGAGGTTACAATTAAACATAACCCATATATATATATATATCCCTCAAATGAAATATGTAGTTATTAATTGGCTGGTAATTGTGATCCGTCCTTTTTATTTTTTGAAATCACCCGGTGAGAACTAACTGGTTTATCTACGACCACGCCATCTGTTCTTTACGGGGGACTCTGTCAGCGCGAGACAATAAAAATACAAACTATGTCCGCATTCGCCCTCGACCGCGGGTAATACCGTCATAGTTACGGTATGTAGTTTCTCAGTGTTCCCGAACTAGAGACAGCGTGAAAACCTCACTGGTGGAAAAACTTGAATGCAGTCGTTAGGATGGACGTTCTCCGGGTAAATTGGTAGCTTAAGGCGCTCGAACGGTGAGTGAAGAAGAGGCTGTGTAATATTTGCGCTCTAGATTACCCAAAATGCAATTCCTCGAACAGCTGACCCGGGATGGAAACGGGGCAACAGTTTCTCACTCATTTTGTCGGAACTGCTAGCACATAGAGAGAAAAATCCATTTTATGAAAATTACCTACTAGTTTAGTTACATTTTCTCTCTTTCTTTTTTTTTTTTTTTAAAGCGAAGTGTACATTTAATAAAAGGGATACAATTTATTAAAAACTTGTTATCGAAAGCGCATGATCTGCCGGCTTACCGACGATCGGGTGGCATTAACAGGTTGTTTTTTAATTTACCTACTAATTCTTATCTTATCGGCCTAAAAAGATTTTAAAAATCTCGACACCTGAATGTCAAATCGTCGCGGCCGTCAGAGGGCCAGAAGACGTCGGAAGCTAATCGCTTGCTACTACTCCGAGCGTCCCCTTTCTCGTTTGTCTCTCCCCCCCCCATCTGTCCCGCATTGTACGCCGTGCTTGTGACACACGCTCGTAAATAGGAACCTTTTTAGTATTTCCACCCATGGCGGGCGTGCCGTGCAATCTAGCTGAGATATTTATTACCGCGCGCTCTCCTAAAGTTACTATTGAACTTTCTACAACGCCTTGTTAGCAGTGCCACCTGCCGTAAAATACAGTCCACCTTAAATGCCGCCCGTGTCAAATGCCATCTGTACTCGTTGGTCCTCGATGTCCGCGGATGTCGTTGATATTCCGGATGCTGAGCCACCAAAAGTCGCGTCATCCGCATATTCCGTGCCGCTAACTTCCCCTGTACTTCTCTTTGAAAACAGACCGACTTTTAAATGCCCGTGGATTGCAACGATCGCTGGCCAACCGGCTGGTGGTGAAAGCAACCAAGACTCTTTTGGCGAGAGAACTGCAAAAAACGACATCTAAGTCATTACAATTAGAAATCGGGCAAAACTGCTGTTATCTGAATGTACCCTCTCTCTCCCTCCTCTCTCTCTCTCTCTCTAATGACGTCATTCTCTCTGTAATGAACATCATCTCTGTGTAATGACGTCATGTCTCTCTCTGTAATGAACATCATCTCTCTCTGTGTAATGACGTCATGTCTCTCTCTGTAATGAACATCATCTCTGTGTAATGACGTCATGTCTCTCTCTCCGTAATGACGCTATATCTTCCTGTAATAAGGTTCTCTCTCTCTCTCTCTCCGTAATGACGTCATCTCTCTCTGTAATGAACATCATCTCTCTCTGTGTAATGACGTCATGTCTCTCTCTGTAATGAACATCATCTCTGTGTAATGACGTCATGTCTCTCTCTCTGTAATGACGCTATATCTTCCTGTAATAAGGACGTCTCTCTCTCTCTCCGTAATGACGTCATCTCTCTTGTAATGAACATCATCTCTGTGTAATGACGGCATCTCTCTCTCTCTCTCTCTCTCTCTCACCATCTCTCTCTGTCTATCACGTACCGCCAGATAAAATGATTTTGTCTTCTCGTCCAGAGAAATAAACCTGGAGCTACTAAGGTGGGAGAGACGGCCACTACAAGGAAGTCCCGACGACTAAAACCACTGGTTCAAACTAATCGATTAGATTCTCAGCGACGCGCACTTCAGTGTCAGTCAAATTTCCTCTGAGTTCTAAAAGCCAGTCCGACATCTACGCGCACTAATAAAAATGCGGGGACTTTAGAACCAATCTCTATTTTGGAATTACAGGACTGTCGTCACTGCGCCGCTATCCACAGCACAACCGTCATAAGAACACCTGTAATGTTCTATAACCCGCGAATTGTTAAAATAATAACGTGACAAGCTGTTTATAACTGTTTCTTTCACGAACAGCTCGGACCTGAAATGAAACAATAGCAAGACGACAACAAAGTGCAGATGGACTCCACAGCATCCGATGCTGGAAAAGGACAAGCGACGTTTAGATCCGTTTTCTCTTCAGCCATCAACCAAACCTCAATCAACAGTTACGCGTTTGCAAGCACGTAATTGTTAGAAAGAAAGAAAAACTTATTCGAAATTATCCAATACATTAGTGGCTTGAACAGTGTATTGATATTACTTCTTTACCTTTAAAGGAAATTAGTGGTGTCCCGTTCTTTTAACCCTCTTTGTTTCTATTATTCTGATCAGGCCTAATGAGTCTTGATGACAAGTTCTAACAAGATAACTACAAGTAGGTTATCTCCCTTCTGAAGCCTGCACGGCAGCAACTTGAAGAGACTTTGGTATTGGTTTTTTCTAGAAGATTTGATTATAGTTTACATTACGTTAAATGCACAATATATTTATTGCAGTATTTTTATTTACGTGCACAAAGGTTATTTTGTTGTTCCCTTGATCTTGAATGCTATTCTTTACGTGTTCGCGCCCCTTTCTCAGGTCTCTCGTACTGTTACCACTTCAATTTGAAACGGTAGCCTAAATGCTAAAAAGTACATTTGTGCGTGCGCGTGATTGCTTATTATATTCCCACACCAAAATTAAATCGTAAATAGGGGTTTAAAATATCCTGACTGCCAGTATCATTCTCGTTTCCGCATCTTCAGTGGCTTAGGAGCAGATCATAACCAACTCGCCACAATAGGAGTCGGTTAGAGATCTCTGCTTTATAACAAAATAACGTGTCCCTCCACACAATTTCGGGTCGCTCTCCAAACTTGCTTTGCAAGAACAGTCTATTCATCACCTTGGTCGATTTTAATGCCTGTAAATACATGTAATTACTTAGTTAAACCCGATAATTTAGATTTCTTTGATAGCCGATTATTACTTATCTCTTTATTATACGAACGTTTGCGACTTGATACCCGATAGCCGACACCCCACTGTCGACGATACCCCTGGCGAACTTCCGCTAGCTTCGAGGCGAGGATGACCGGCGCTTCGCGAAATGCCGCGCGCTTCAGGAATCAGCTACGAGAGACGATAGTAGTTTGGGTTTCTTTCAAGCAGAACCGCCTTCCGAAAGATACTTAAGTTGACGAAGAATAGGTGGGGGGACTAAGTCACAAAGGAAACCGAACATCTTTAAGAATGCAGCTTTTGTGTTTGTTCCCTACACGGAATCAGTATCATTACTGGTGGCTGCAAGGACCCCATTTCTCGTTGAAATTTCAGAATAGAAAATTACGGGTGGGAAATGATACACCCAGATATGAAACAGCCTGAAACAGAGGATTGTTTTAGTTTTATGCCATAAAAAAAACAAACATCTGACAACATATAAACGTTAAAGGTTTCCAACTGAGCAAACTGATCCATCATCGACCCCTGGGAACCAAAATCCGGGATTCTTGGTCAAAATGAAGAATTATGTTACATCAGCACCGGAATAACCGTGACCACTTCTAAACGTCTGGTCTCGGATACTTCCAACTGATTCACACCTTTCACCATTTATATACGAGCTCTTTTTGGAAATCGTTATATTTATCAAGAAAAATCAGAAAATATAATTGAGGACGACGCCAAAGCCTTTGGCCACGGCTGCACGTGACCATATCTAGACGTTTAACGCGTATTAATTTAGATAATGTATTTATTAGAAATACTAATTAATTCCCCCCCCAGACTTTTTTGGTTCACTTAAAAAAAAAAAACAGAAAATGTTAGGTAAGGTTTCGGTTGTTCTCCAAAAGGAGTTTACTCTGCTATTGCGTAGAGAAAGCAAATAGAGGGTGTCACTACTACGTTTGTTGTTGATTCTCGCAAAAGATCCGTGAAAGAACGGCCCGGAAGTACTACGGCCATTTCCCTGATCGTCTTAACATTTACCCTCGTTTTGAAATAGCAGTATCGGTACACGGTACACATACACGCAAACAACTTACGTCTCTGGGGTTAAATGATTTTTACGGTTCCTTGACGGAAACAATCAGGAAGTGAATCCGCCATTCCGACATATTACCCAGTGATTTTACTGCTAACGCTCACGCTTCTGACATAATATAATTTAAGAGTAAAATGCTATGTTCTTTTTGCAGAAAGTTCAAGAAATTATTAGAAAATTAACCCCCCCCCGGCCACGGTAACGCTCCATGGATATTTCTAGTTTCGGATGGTACCACCTGCCTAAAATATCAAGATCGTAAAATATTCATTTGCCTACTTTATAAAATGCTTTTAATATTAAATTTATAACGTATTTTCAATTAAAGAATATGATAGGAACGGGCAGTTGTTATGGAAATTACTGCATTTAGTATAGTTTAGTCATTCGAATCTTTTATGCGAAAAACAATTTTTTTTTTCCTAAAGGGAGGTAATTTCTGTTGTTTCTGGTGACGTCATTTGTTTGTTCGTGTTTAGCGTCACAATACCCGCGAGATTTGAGAGATGATCACTTGGAATGGCCATGTTTGGCTTAATACGGAATTAAACGTGCACTGTGTGTATTAATCACGATGGTTTTAAGTATGCATATATTAGGTAATTTGTTAAAAGAAATAGATTGATTGAAATGCATTTGTACTAATTTATACCAAACGACAATGGGCCATTTCAGATTGGTTTTCACTTGTGCAGCTGTGAAGTATATAAAAAGTTGAAAAAAGTAAAGGTTTTAATGGCATGTTATTTGCGGAAGTCGGAAGACTGGTGAAGACTTACAACCGACCTTGAAGGCGTAAAACTGCCGTTAAATCGGAGAACCCAAAAAACTAAGCAACAACCAATAGCCCAAGGGGGGGTCGGAAACTACCTGAAACCAAGTTGAACAATCCCATCCACTGTAACTGTAACAGTGACACCGAACTAAAACGTCTTTCTCACGACTTAATCCCCGATGATGGCGAGAAGCCAAGATGATCGAAACATAGACTTATTGGGTTGTTGCATTATTTACTAGTAAGGTGATGAGAACTGTTCCCCGGGGTGGTGGTGGTGGTGGTGTGTGAGATTGTGTGTGTGTGTGTGTGTGTGTGTGTGTTAGATCTTTAATAACTTAGACTTATAGTTGCTTAATAAAAAAATCTAATACACCTTAGAACATCTCTACTCGTTAAAATTTTAGCTTATATTTTATTGTTTTATTTAACAATTGTTCTGTTGCAAAAGGGTTAAGGTGGAGTTTTTTAAAAAGTTTAACGCCTGAAGTTTTAGTGCAGAGAAACGTGTATTCATACAGATGTTTCTTCTTCCTGGAAGAAACAGGACCTATTTTGTTTCAAGAAATCTGTTAACCAGCACCGAAAGCCGTCAGTGTGTTGTAAATAGATTTAAGATGGCAAGATAATCATAAGTACTTGTTAATTTAAAATCGCTAAGCTTTAACAAACCGCTATCTCAAAGACATGGATAAATGATTTGTGGAATAATGTTCATATTTGCATAAATTAGATCTGCGCGTCACCTTAGATCATCCAGTAAAGATGGTCTCTCGTCCGATGCGACCTTCATCTTTGCTCGCACGGAACCGGAGAAGTGCGCCATTTTTTGCCTGCGAGCTAACAGCGCGTAGTGTTTTTTTGTTTTTTTTTTCCGGCTGTCACGTGCAGGCCGGATATCGCTGGAGCGAAACCGGAAATGGCCGCCGACGGGAAAGACACCACACCCACGGGCGAGCATGCTACACGTTGCCACCACTCGACTAGTTTACCTTTCAATCCATTGCGTCAGTTTCGCGATGACCTATCGGCAAAATATATCTTCAGACAACAAAACTGATGACGAGAGGAGCAGCCACACAAAAACAAACAGACAAACACCAAATCCACGTATTCTAAACGGTACAAATCAGGAATGTGTTAACAAAAAAGAAAATCATCAACAAGAAAGCATTCCTGGCTTGATACAATCTTGTTCTCGTACTTCATCGTGTAAGTTGTCGGCGTAAATCGAATTTAAAGAAGCTGTTTGTTAGAGAACGTTAAATGCGCTGGAAGCAGACAGAAGGTTTGGAGTAATTAGCCGACATTGACCGGAGAATACAACATGGCTGATCCGTCCAAACCCTGTGTTTATGCTGTTCAGGAGTAGAGTTCTTATTTGAGAAAAGACACTGATTTATTAGATTTTAGCATACACGCATCTACTAAACTGCTTCCATATCGTAACCATGGAGAATACACTAAACGATAAAGTAATAAAAAAAAACTTTAGATTTACAAAGTTTTAATTTTAAGCATTTAAAGGATCCAGTAGAAGGTTTTAATATAATTAGGGGTTTTGAACAGAGAGACATCCCCATCCTCACCACCCGTCCCGGCTCTCTACAGTTACTGGTACTAGGGGTCATAATTATAAATAAGCTAAGATAGTTAGATTCTCAGATAGGCGTTAGGAAATAATATTTCAGTAATAGAACTGTTAATAACTGCAATACTTAACTGGTGAGTATGGTTAGCAGTGTCAATATTAATCAGTTCTAGAATTGCATTGATGGACATTTCTCTTTACTGGGAGCAGGATCTGGCGATCCCCAATGGTTTCCTGCCCCCTGATAACTACTGTTCTGAATATGACGTCGTCATTATTATTGGTAACGTCACAAAACAACGGTTGGCTCTTGTAAAGAAATTTTGTAGTTGGTGAATGATTATAATTAACGAAGCTGTTACGTTGGTACCCGTTCTATTAACTCCAGAAACTGCTAATTATTAATACGCTCTTTCCTTTTCTGCGCCTTTTAATCATGGAAGAATCCGGTCTACTTAATCTTGTTTAAAAACGCAAGCTAACATGGATAACAAGGAATTTGTTTTGAAAATGCAGGAATTATATTCTTTATTTTAAAATATAGTGTTAACAAAATTACTTCGAATCAATGGCCAGTTACGAACAGAACAACGAACCTAGCAGCACGTGAATCATTGTGGGCTAGTTTCCAATATTTATAATGTGTGTGTGTGTGGGTGTGTGAGAGAGAGAGAGAGAGAGAGAGAGAGAGAGAGAGAGAGAGAGAGAGAGAGACCATCATTGCTTCGTAACTGATGACTTCCGCTCTATTCGTAAACAAGCCTAATGGAAAAGTGGTAAAGAATTTACGACACATGTCCATCATGTGTTCGTTTTTCTGTTTATTTGCACATACAATTCTACTAACAGGACTTATTTTTTTTTTTTTGTTGCAGCTATTTACTGTCAGCTCATGTTAAACTTGCAGTGTTTTGGAGGTTTTAAATTTAATGGCTTTTTAGTTAATTTTAGTTTCTACTAACACAATCTATATTGCACACAAAAGATCTTAGTCAGTAAGAATACTTAGCTCTCCGGCCACACGTTCAATTTTTGGAATTGATTAACGATGGAAATTAAAGGTGCTACGTTGACACCCATTCTATTGACTTCAGAGGCAAAAGAATCACCGCACGGAGAGATCTCCGTTAACCCTTGACCCGTGTTAGCACTACACATGGTAGCCTGTAAAAGTACCCCAACTTCGAGGATAGCGTTAAACGCAGATCAGCAAGGATGCTTCGTAGAGCCTAGACACCTGCTTAAATCGATGCATGAGGGTTTAATGGTGCCCCAGTTTCGAGGGTAAATTAAAGCACAGCTCATCATCAGTAACCCAGCAGAACTTGTACTTCCCAGACCGAAAAATGACGGGCTGTTTTGTTTCCCTCTATTTCAGCGTGTAACTGTAATCTCCACGCAAGACACTGTCGCTTCAATATGGAACTTTACACCTTATCGGGCTACAAGAGCGGAGGAGTGTGTCGGAAGTGCCGCCACAATACCGCGGGCAGGAACTGCCATTATTGTAAAGAAGGTTACTATAGGAATCACAAAAACATTAAACACCGAAAAAGCTGCAAAGGTAGGACACGATTCCCGCTCGGCTTTGTTCTGCAAGCCCTAAAGTCTCTCTTTTTTTCGTGTTTTCTTCTTCTTCTTTTCCAGCCTGCCAATGTAACTTGCACGCCCGTCGGTGCCGTTTCAGTAGGGAGCTTTACCTCTTGTCGGGTAGAACCAGCGGGGGGATCTGTCTCCGCTGTATGCACAACACCGACGGCCGATTCTGCGATAAATGCAGACGGGGTTATTTCAGATCTCGGAATAAAGACACAACGGATCGCAGAGCGTGTAAAGGTAGGACTAAACGATTCTCGGAGTTCTGTTTAAGGTCCACAGCGTAAGGTAAGTCTACCCTGCTGCGGCCGGCCTCGCATTGATCCCCATCCCACTCGTCCCCTCTTGCTTTAAGATGTTTTTTTTTTGCGCCGCCAAAAGTAAGCTCCGCTATTCTCCATCAGCGACTCACCGCTTAGCATCTTTCCCTGACATCTTCCTGCAGAAGTTGACGTCTCGTTGATTTTTTTAGAATCAGCTATTTAGACATTTCGTCAGGCTATGCGATAAGTATATATATCACCGGCAAGTGTTTGATTTGTGTGCCCCTTTTGAGGCAGTTTTGCCTTTATTTAAAAAAGAGAGAAAAGATCCCCCATCTTGCTTTTGTATAACTGTTTTCTGATATATCTTATGTTGTTTATCTGTTTTCCGATATTTTCTGATGCTTATATGTTTTCCAAACATTTCTGATGTCGCTTATCTGTTTTCCAAAATATGTCCGATGTTTGTTTTATCTGTTTTCCAAACATTTCTGGTGTCGTTTATCTGTTTTCCAAAATATGTCCAATGTTTGTTTTATCTGTTTTCCAAACATTTCTGATGTCGTTTATCTGTTTTCCAAAATATGTCCGATGTTTGTTTATCTGTTTTCCAAAATATGTCCGATGTTTGTTTATCTGTTTTCCAAGTACTTCTGGTGTTTGTTCATCTGTTTTCCAAATATTTCCTATGTCGTTTATCTGTTTTCCGATATGTCTGATGTCGTTTTATCTGTTTCCCGATATTTTTGCTTTCCCTTTCATAAGCTAAACATTCCTCTAGAAAAATCGGGCACCAGAGTTCCGTACTCCGTTTTGCTTTCTCCAGACTCGGTAATGATATTTTTGGTGCCGTATACCAAATTGTTTGGATTTCCAGCGCGAATAAACTGTCAGTGTACCAAACAAAGTTTACGTTGAAAATTATCTTCAGATTTGTCAAAGAAATACGTCTGAATATAGATGTATTTCTTTTCTTAATTTCGGTTAATCTAAATACAATTCCAGCGACTCGTATATGGCGACCCGATTTATTTCCCTTTAAGATGTAAATATCGCCTTTTCAGCATTTTTACTGCAGTGATAGTGAAGAGATGAACAGCTCATTGATCACCGCTCCCCCCCGCAACACACACACACACAAAACGTACATCGTTGTCACACCCTAACCAGGCCGTGCATACTTAAAGCCACGGCTGTCTGTCTACCTTTACATCGTTTGTAGGCTGGAAGTCCGAGATCAGACCACGGAGCAATTGCTACATCTTGTATGTAAACACAAACTTCGCATTTAAGTTAATGCCGTCCAGTTTATTTATTTCTTCGTATACGTGAGAAAACTAAACAAAACAAGTAGAATCTTAATGGTGGAGACTTAAAGCAGAAAGCCTCATTTACCTCTGTAGAGCTATCGTAACACTTTTGCAAGTATTAATCCAGATCTGTCTAGAGTCAAAACGAACCAAGAACACGGCCGGATTAAGGATGGCATGTGTGGGAATATATTTTTCCAGTGATCTGCCATAATAATTTGGTAACCTATTGTTATTACAGGATATTAGTTTGTCGCTGAAAACGGCAAATAAAATAAACAATACTTAGTACTTGGTCCAGGCAACTTTTGCAGCGAAAAAACAAATTTTGCTATCGAATCAACAAATTTTTGTATCAATGTCTGGTTTTTTCCATATCCATTTCCATCATATTGGTGGAACAAGGTCTGATTGTTCTCAGCTGAAAAACCAGCTGCTCCCTCAGGTGCCCGATTGGATTTACGTCACGGCTTTTGGGTACCCAGAGAAGTTGAATATCCTGGTTCCTCTCCCAGACTGTGATCACACGAAATGTGACATGTAGCGACCATCATACCGAAGAACAGGAACGTCAGGATCTTAGTGTACTATGTTGTTACATTGAGGGATGATTTGTTTTTAAGATGACACTGTACTCGGCAGAGTTGAGACTCCCTTCGACAAACACCAATTCTACCTTTCTGTCGTGCCAGATTGCAACCCATACCATGACGCTCCCGTTTCCATACTTAACCGGCGCGTGGTTAAAATATTGGGCTTGTAGGGCTTTGTTATGTCTTCTCCAAGCTCATGTTTCGCCACCAGATGTGAATTGCGAAAATCCGGACTCGCTTAAGAAGACTACTAGCTTCCATTAACTCGATGGTCTTGACGCAGGTTCCTTGACCAGACATCTCGAAGCGTTTTATTCATAGTAGACGGAATAGGATTCTTATGCGCTGTGTACCTTCTGAAGCCATATCGGTGGATGCAAAGTTGGGACTATTTCTTTAGCTTTCTTTCCCGTTGCACGGACAATGTCAGCAGGAAAATCTTGACAGCGAGTGATGGCGACACTTAGTTCTTGTAGTTGTGCATCTGTTGAAGTTCTACCGGTTCCTGTCCGCATAGCGCCATTCACGTCAGTAAGTTGGCGACAATGCTGGCCATAGAAGCGGGAGGAGTGCTGAGATCTTCTAGCAGTCCTTCATTGACTCTAGTCATTGGCCTATATTATGAGCTCGGGTAAGCAGAAATAGAGCAGCACCCTGTCCCACCCAGACGGCCGATTGATTAAACCATAGTTATGTAAATATTTTGTCTGGTGCGTGGATTTATAGTAATGGCCAACATAATATGGACCAGGGCAGTGTAATCCTAAATGTATAGGATCGAGTGAACAATCTGTGAATTATTTTTCCTGCTTCTCAGAAGAGTCGCTGGTTGTTGTCTACAGATCCCGCATCCATGGATCGCGTTGGAGTTTCAAAAATTTCAGAAATCAGTCCAACTAAAACCGGAAACGTCTACCGACTGTAAAGTTCTACAGAAAGTTAAACTATTTCTAGGCAAAATGCTGGAAGCGTAAGGCGCGTTCCCAGATATCATAGAAATTAATTACCGTGCATGGTTTTCGTTTAAAATCCTTACAACGATAATTCATCCAAAGTAGAGATTAAGAGAGAGAAAGTATTCCGCAGATTTGAATTGCACACCGTGACGTTTATTTGATGTTATTTCTAACTCCATAACGATAAAATCGAGATAATAACTGTTAAGACCAACGGAAAACTTACTTCCATGGTTTCTCATTGACAGACCTCACGACGGAACGTTATAAAGCGCTGTGCACAACTCTGACGTAAATAAAGCTGTTTACTGCGGTCTTCTTGGTAGGAGAGCTCTGACACCGGCCGTATATGTTTGAGAAGTATCGAAATTTACTAAGATTTTCACGGGATATATATATATTTTAAAAGAAGTGTTTTTAGCTGTGGAGAAAATTCCGTCTGATCATTAGCCGAGCCTTAAGGTTGTATAATAGAATCCTTATGTTTATTGCCGTGTAATAAAATTTTTTGGAATGTCTGCTATTTATTCTTATCATAAATAAATCTTTCTCATACTCAAGGCAGCTATATAGTCTAAAATACTTCTCAGCAGTTTATTACACACATAAAAAACATTTTTAAAAAAAACCCCGACATTAATTTCATTTTTAGCAGCCAGACACTTGATTTGTTGTTGTTGTTGTTTTTTTTTTAAATTCCCCGGCGCGTTACGTTTAGTTAGGATAATATTTTTTTTAACGATTTATGCTTCACGTTATGCAGAGTATTTATTTAAAAAAACAGAAAGAAGAGTTCCTTTAGGCAGTGATAACTTATCAGGAAGGAAAACCGGCTCGTTCTCGCATTTAGTGATCGTAATTAAAGAAACAACGAGAAAACGAAAGTAGTAAATATCAAAGGCGAAGAGGGGGAGGGGATATTAGCACCGACAGACGTTAAGAAGTGAGGGAAGGACGGACCTGTCTGCTAATCCGCTACACACGTTAAGAAGGGAGGGAAGGACGGACCTGTCTGCTAATCCGCTACACACGTTAAGAAGGGAGGGAAGGACGGACCTGTCTGCTAATCCGCTACACACGTTAAGAAGGGAGGGAAGGACGGACCTCTCTGCTAATCCGCTACACACGTTAAGAAGGAGGGAAGGACGGACCTGTCTGCTAATCCGCTACAACGTTAAGAGTGAGGGAAGGACGGACTTCTCTGCTAATCCGTTACACACGTTAAGAAGGGAGGGAAGGACGGACCTGTCTGCTAATCCGCTACACACGTTAAGAAGGGAGGGAAGGACGGACCTCTCTGCTAATCCGCTACACACGTTAAGAAGGGAGGGAAGGACGGACCTGTCTGCTAATCCGCTACACACGTTAAGAAGTGAGGGAAGGACGGACTTCTCTGCTAATCCGTTACACACGTTAAGAAGGGAGGGAAGGACGGACCTGTCTGCTAATCCGCTACACACGTTAAGAAGGGAGGGAAGGACGGACCTGTCTGCTAATCTGCTACACACGTTAAGAAGTGAGGGAAGGACGGACCTCTCTGCTAATCCGCTACACACGTTAAGAAGGGAGGGAAGGACGGACCTGGCTGCTAATCCGCTATCCAGGGGGGGGGGGGGTAATATCGAGCGAGACTCGGAAATGCCATCAGTGGATTTAGCCGAACAGTGGTGAACGCTGTTTCTAATATAAAATCCAATCTGTGGACGGCAAACGTTTGTTGTTGAGAAAAATTCTCGATATTCATAAAAACCCGGTCGGTGCCTGTTAATCACACTGAATTTCCCAGAGTAATGCTTGGAGTTCCTGTGCGCTAACGGCCCACTACTATGCCAGGCAGGCGCGTGATGAATGCGATCCAAGTGGACCGCTGAAGCGACATCTGCCGGCTTATTGATTACAACGCGGCGGCCGTGTTCCAGTCGCCTTGCGATGAATGAAGTTCATTGTGAGGCTTGTCTGCCAAATGCGCATCCCTCAGAGTTTAAAGTCTGGTTTGCGGAGAGAAGTGATCAAGAAGATAACTTAAAAAAAAATATTTGTCCTAGCTTTTCCCTGAAGATTTTACCTCTTTCTTCTTCTTCTTCTTTTCGCTTGGAAATTTTACTTTTAATAGGAGACATTTTCATACATTCGTCACGAAACCGCTCATCGCTCCCAGCTTCCCGACCGACCGGGGCCTGGCTCGCGCCTCCTTAGTTGAGCCACATCTAACCGGACTCCGAACTCTTTTACTCCAACCCGCTTACAGTGGCCCCCCCGGTCGTTATAAACATCTATCTCTTGTAACCAAGAAACTAGGATTCCTTCAGTCTATCTTTATAAAACATCACATCCCACGTAACCTTAACGATGCAAGACTATGAAGCTTACCTTCAAAATAAAATCATTGGACCCCCCATTCTTTTGGTTAATACTTCGGACAAGATGAGGCGACAAGGCCTGGACTTCATACTTCAGATGAGGTCTAACCGAAGTTTTAAATAAACGATCAATAATGTCTGCATTCTGGTTAAAGGACATAAGGTTCGGCCGTTTACCCTGCTGCCTAGGAAGTTGATACGCATTAAAGTTACCATAGTGTGTGTTGTTGTGTGTGTGTGTGTGTGTGTGTGTGTTGGTTTAACACATTTACATTATTTTTAAACGAGCATTTAAAATCGAAAAATGAATGTACGAAATTATGTGAAGCTAAAAGATTTGTCACTTCCCCTTAGCGGAGATGGTTATTCTGGCCGGTCGGACAACTGCCGTTCGTAATCAAGGTCCTGCGAAAACACCAACTTGTCGTCATCAATTAGAATTAGAGGCAACGCGAAAGAAAATGGTTTTGTCCCGATTACTGAACCCCGCTCAGTCCTAGCCGGCTCGCAGAGGTGGTGATCTAATCTGGGGGACTGGACCGAGGGGTGGGTCGGGCGAAGCCCCAAATCGGTCACCGACGGGACAGACAGACGAACGGCCTGTTCAATTTCTCTCTTCCCAGCCCTTTCCTGCCCCCCTCTGCGTCGAACCAAACGTCTTCGTCTCCCGTTCTCGCTTGCGATGGGCTTCTCTTTTAGAGTGGAACGACATTCGAGTTACCGCGGATATTTAAAAAAAAAAAAAAAAAGACAAAAGAAATAGAATCGGCAGACAGATTTGGGCGTGATAAATTCTCAGGGTTCAGCCCAGCGACGCCAACTGTATTTCTTTCCACCAGGACTCCATCGCCCACTCTGTTTTTTTTGCCTCCATGCGTCAAGTCAGTGGTTCATTCGATTGTATTATTTTTCAGTCTGTTCTGAACCGATGCTAAATATATTCCTTTGGATGGGGCAGGGAGGTGGCAGCACATCATACATAACTGCTCTACTTATATGTTTGCATAAATAGGGGGAAGGGGAGATATAACAAAATAGGGTTAATTATTTATTTATTTTTTAAATATCTCCACTTTCCATAAAGTGCTGAAAAGTCTCTCTCTCTCTCTCTCTGTAATGACGTCATCTCTCTCTCTCTGTAATGACGTCATCTCTCTCTCTGTAATGACGTCATCTCTCTCTCTCTCTGTAACAACGTCATCTCTCTCTCTCTCTCTCTCTCTCTCTCTCTCTCTCTCTCTCTCTCTCTCTCTCTCTCTCTCTCTCTCTCAGAAACTCGATCCGAAGATAAATATTTAGTCCCTTTTTTTTCATACAGTCTACTTCTCTCCAAAGTTTACAGAAGTGTAGGCAAAATATGGTTTGCATATTTACGTTAAATGGCTTTGTCTCGCACACACCCCCAATATTTATAAATATATCTACACGTACAAGCCTGAGAAGATGTGTAGATGACAAAGCGTGTTAAAGGCCGGAAATTAGAAAGTGGCATTATCAGAAACGTAAAAGTCATTAGAATTCGTGCAGAACTGCTGTTGTTGAGAATAGTATCAATGGTTACGTAGCAGAACAAGCACCTGTTATCAACCCCAGGCCGGCCTGGAGTAAGCAGGACGACTCCTAATACAGCAGCCATCGGTGGAGTCGACAGCCAGAAAGGGCGCAGGAGGCAACAGCACAGTTATTAGGAATTCTGAAACACACCGCCCTCTTCATCGCACACAATTAGCAAGCCGACTGCAGATCTAAGATTCAAAACTCCATCTCCAAGGCAACCATAAAAGCGCATTTAAGATAGACTGACCGGATAGCCTCCCACCAGCTCTTCGTTTTGCTTTAAAATAAGAAGAACAAAAACCCCAGCTTAAATTGGTAAAGCAACATGAAGAAAACGTACGATGCATTCTGGTCGAATAAATGTTAATTCGAGATCTTGAGCTCAAAGAGAAGACATCACATCCAAAGAAAGGCTGAGAAACATTCAAAGAATTATGAACGTAATCAGCTGAGCGCAGTTCCAAAGATAAGGTTGTTTTAGTGGTTCTCAGATTGAAAAGTTAATAAGATGAATGGAATTCTTATGAAGGATAAATGACCGTGCAAATTTTAAGCATCGTGTTATCTACATCCCATGAGCCTGGCTTTGTCGTTCAACAAAACAAGGACTTCAAACAAAGCACAAAACTCTATAAACTTTGTCTATCGCAGAAAGAAGGGAATGGAATTCTGAAAATGGAGAGTCGGCCATCTAAAACCCTAGACCACAATCTTATTGCGCTTCTCTAGCGTCAACTACATAGAGAGGGTAGAGATAGCGGTCATGCAGTTGCGGAATGAATTAAGGGATGGGATGGTTTTCTTCACCAAATGCCCTGAAATCAACAGCTCGGATGCCAAATATATGGAGAAGTCATGAAGGAAAAAAAGAAGGTTTATCGAAACGTCTTGAGTGGGACTGAGTTCCAGCATAAAGTGATTGTAACAGTGCACGTGTTTCTCAGACTAATACATTGACTATTGTTTAAATAAAGGGGCACTCCATAATTCTAACGGTCACTGCACGGATAGTCAGCGACTCCGAGTTTAGTCACTTTTGCCTACGTCGCTATTTGGATCCACAACAATCCACGGAAAATGTCTGCAACTATAGCGAAACACGTCAGCCTGTCTTGGCCTTGGCATACGACGCTCCTGGAATCCCTTCTCTTCCCTTGCGGCCACGCTACAATTTATAAATTTACCGAAATCCTTCTTTATTAAAAAATATATATATAAAGACTCTACAATCTGGTTTAAATGATAAAATAGCTAATCAGTAAATTATAAAACATCTCAAAGTTAAATATTGTCGTTTGCGTACTTTGGATTTTGGAGAGCGCCCAGCCAACTCCTGCGTCTTTAAATCTCTCTTGGAATGATAGTAGAAAACGGTTATCAGAGCTCTTTAAAACACCGTTTCCCACATGACGTAATAGCCAGTCGCGATCCAGGCAAATGGGACGGTGCATGCATTCGTCATCAAATAAAACGCATAATTAATTCTCTTGTCTGTATCCATTTGTGCGTTAGAAATATTTGCATTGATGAGAAAGCTGATAATCCACTAATAATAATCAGGGAGGGTTTGCTATTCTCGTTGTTGTCACTATTTGTATTTTCTCAATTAAAGCGTTTAAAAATTTTAAAAAAACCTCTGAGGAGAAATGGAAGGAAGCCATCTAATGCGATTTAAATGGTATCTTTGAAATTGTGACTACCGGTTAGGCAGTTCTGATTCCCGTTTTGACCTGGCAGGGTGTCTGTCTTTCGCTGATCAAGGACTCCGGCTGCTTTTCGCCGTGGCCGTGTTTCATAATTCCTCATCATTTATCATGTAGCTACAGAATAACGGCAGAGGGCTCGTCCACGTGTTAGAATAAAATGAGGGGCTGGATATTATTCAAAGCACGGCGGTTTGGTCATGGTGCCACAACTAAGCAATTACTGGATTCATTCACAGGCGTTATTTGGCAGGCCATAATTCACCAGGGGTTCAGGTGCAGGGCTCCATTTAGCTGCTGCTGCGAGTTCATTAACCAACTCACACAAGAGAGAGAGAGAGAGAGAGGTGTGTGTGTGGTAGGGGGCGCTCATATCCAAAGCTGCCTGTGATAGATGTGCCAAACCCTCGGCTCTGGTCCTTTATTACTAAGCAGATCGCTCGTTCCCATCTCAACGAAGCCGCTGTTTATTACCAACCGGAATTCTGGCAGCTGGAGTGTGTGGAAACCTGTTCTTGCTTTTCATCGTTTATGTTTCCAAAAATTAACTGTTCCGCATTGTTCGTCTGAAAAGATTTTTGTTCAGTCTTTTTACGTGGGGTCTTGAAGCACAAGCAGAATGACACCGATCGCTGGTGAGACTGAATGTGGAAAGGAAAACCTATTTGAAGTTACACTGACTGGAATCGAGCCGCCCCGGAAAAGAGCAGTTTGTCGAAACAACAGCCAATAGAAATCTCACTTGACCACGTTACACCGATGGCTGATCAAACTCACTCGCTAAACGGCTTGATCAAAGGGGTATTGATGGCTGGTCAAGCTGACTCGTTAAACAGCCTAGTCAAAGGTGTTACACCGATGGCTGATCAAACTCACTCGCTAAACGGCTTAATCAAAGGGGTATTGATGGCTGGTCAAGCTGACTCGTTAAACAGCCTAGTCAAAGGTGTTACACACCGATGGCTGATCAACTCACTCGCTAAACGGCTTAATCAAAGGGTATTGATGGCTGGTCAAGCTGACTCGTTAAACAGCCTAGTCAAAGGTGTTACACCGATGGCTGATCAAACTCACTCGCTAAACGGCTTAATCAAAGGGGTATTGATGGCTGGTCAAGCTGACTCGTTAAACAGCCTAGTCAAAGGTGTTACACCGATGGCTGATCAAACTCACTCGCTAAACGGCTTAATCAAACGGGTATTGATGGCTGGTCAAGCTGACTCGTTAAACAGCCTAGTCAAAGGTGTTACACCGATGGCTGATCAAACTCACTCTCTAAACAGCCTAATCAAACGGGTATTGATGGCTGGTCAAGCTGACTCGTTAAACAGCCTAGTCAAAGGTGTTACACCGATGGCTGATCAAACTCACTCTCTAAACAGCCTAATCAAACGGGTATTGATGGCTGGTTAAGCTGACTCGTTAAATAGCTTAGTCAAAGGTGTCACACTGATGGCTGATCAAACTCACTTTTAAGAGAAAATACCTTTTTTTTTCCAAAACGATGGCAGATGAATAAGGGATATGAAATTAGTTTAAATGTACTGACACTCCTGCTTCGTCATTCCATGTATTAAAAGCAAATAATATTATCGTTCTAAATGCATTTTAGAAATTCTGATTTTTTACTGATTCTTTACTCTCTTAGTTGTTACAGGATTTTCAAATTACATATCGACAATGAGCGTCTCTACTCTACAATAGCAACACAACTACTTTTCTAAAACATTTTGTTCTTGGAGCAATAAAACACATGGTAGTCAAAAGTAAAAACACTCTCTTCACTTTAGACGATTGATTCGTCGATTACCTTTATTTTAACAATTTTGTAGATCGTGAAGAGCCAGCCAACTGATTTATAAAGGGATGATATAATTCAGCCGGTCCAACAACCTCGATAGATTATGGAATACCGTTGTTGTTTTACTACTGTACTGGAAAACTGATATTCGTCTACTTTGCCTGCTACTTCTAAAACCTTGCAATGCTTTCACCTTATTTGCAAGACTAGATGTTTCATGGAGCAGAACAGCCCCACCTTGCTTATTTTAACTTCGCTTAAAAGCAAATGAATAGCTGAAATCGTTTCTATTTGTATACATAAGTATAACGCTGAAAGTAACAAGATGCTGCCTAACGTAGGAAGATGAATGTTCTCAGTAAGGTATCAACCAGCAACCGCGTGATACACACAATGTATAGCGCCTCGCTCTAGTTCGTTATTGAAAGGCGTCCTTCGGTCGCGTCTTTTCAGTTAAAGCTGCATCTACCCACACCGGCCAGCTCTCAATGTTAAAGGTTTACACAGTTGTAAATTGCCTTATCGTTCTTAAAGTCCCGCTTTGCCGGACGTAAAATGGCAAACCGAGTAAATATTTTCTCAGTTAACTGGTTACTGAAAACGCTTTCTCTTTCGCAAAGAAAATTCGCGTGGTCGTCTTCTAGCTAAGCCCCGCTCCAAACGACATTTTAAAATCCCTACCCTACTTTAAGCAATGGGCAGAAGAAACAAACATAATTAACCCTTTAGCAGTGTTCTTTTGGGCACTCCACTATGTCCGGCCGGTGTAACATAACAAGTTTTGCCACATTATTTTTCTCGATAGACCGACTAGTTTTATATATATATATATGTGTGTGTGTGTGCTGAGGGATCTCCCTTCCCCTGTCTTTTCTCCTTGTGGATGGGTTATGGGGAATCTCATTTACTTTAAGATGTTATAACTATAAGAAGTAATCGATCACATACAGATCCGACCAAAAGCCTGCAATGTTCTCATTTTGCTTAAAAGTCGAATTAGATCTTTTAAATTTACATAACAGTGCTACGTCATGGAAGACCTTTTTTTTCCGCACAGTTAATTGAAAACTGACCAAAATTTTAAAAAAGGTGACAGTTTGAAATCGAACAGGAAAATACATGATTTCTAAAAAGATCTTTTATACGAAGCATGGACAAGTGTAACTCGGAAGTATTCAAGAGCAGACATAAGTGGTCACGTGTTCGGCGTCAATCTATGCTATAATTTCCCTGGTGTTGCAGAACGTTTGGCTATGGCTGTGTCTGTATTCGGTATATTTTGAAATCATCGGAAATATCAGTGGGGAAAAAAGACAACTATGCGGGGGGGATATTTTCGTGACAAGATGAAAGTGATAGCGTAATTGATTCCTCGGCGTCTTGTAATGGACAGCGCGAGTTACCTCGCCAGTAATTTATGCGATATCGTGCAAGACATGAAACAATATTTCGCTCATTCATTAGAAGAAGAAGAGAGAGAGAAAAACAGACTTTCAAGAGTGGACAAAGGAAGTTAGACGCCACCCGAAGAGGTTACACACACAGAGTACTGAATAACTTTGAAAGGAGGTGTGTTAATCAAAAGTAAAGATTTCCCTTCTTAAAAGTACACAGTCTTAAAGAAATCGAATGCCTGCTAAACAACACGTGATCTGAAGGGCGTGCGCATTTGAGCTTCCGGTGACAATTACAAGTTAGGTGCTTTTTTACTTGTTCAGATTACATATAAATGCTTCTCGTCAATTAACGACGCTTCATTGACTAATCTTGCGAAAAGAAATGTTACTTTACTTTTGTTTTACTTATACAAATATCTTTATAAAAAAAACAAAACACGTGAGAATAATTATCTTAGAATTTAAGTGCACATTAAAAATACCTTGAATTTATGTTTAGTATAAAATTTGCTTCCAATTTCAAGATTCTTCTAGCTTCCAGAGCATTGGAAAAGAGATTATAGCAACATCTTGTTTAAAATCCATTGCAAAATCAGTTCGTGGATCGACACTGTTTTATAAAGATTCGGGAGACTGGGGCCGAAGGTAACAGGGGTATTGTAGCACTGTGTAACATCTCGTAGATAAGTGTAAGGCTGTGGCAGTGTTTATGCCTGTGTGTTTGTATATAGTTTTAGGGCTACTTCCCCGACCCGGAGTAATCGTGTTTCTCTTTGACAAAGGGAAATCTTTTCAGTTCTGTTGAAGTCGTGTGTATTAATTCTTTATAATATATCTACACGTTGAGATTGGGTTGGTCTCTCGTCCTGGTAGTTTATAATATCTGATCTGCCCACAGTACGGGAATAAAATAGGTTTGCTTTTAGCGATAAAGATGCAAGAGAAAACCGCTTTTAACAGATAATAACGGACCAATCTGTTCGCTAACCAGTAGTTCCTTTTTTAACCCTTTTTATTTGATGGTATTGTTTTCTTTTCTCTCACACTCTTAGAGATTTTTAATACGATTCATTAGAATATTCCTCCATGCGTCCTACACAACGCTACATAGTTTACTGACATTCGCTGTCCCCTTTTTGCGTTTTCCCGGCCCCCTCCTATTTTGTACCATTTTTTTTTTATCTCGGTAATCTAAACGATGCATTTCGTTTCGTTTTTATTCTTTCTCTCTATCAGAAACAGCTGCACGGGAGATAACTCGACACGTTTCTTGTGGCCGAACCTGTTCGTAATCAAATACCTTTAAGTGCGAAGTCGGAGTTTAATGGATATATTTTGTCAACGAATTAAATAAGGCTGGCTATCTGCCGGAACTGCCTCGCCGATGCTTCGGTTTTTGTGAAGAGATTAGCTGTGTGAAGTATCTTAAAAAAAAAAACAACCCCTTTTATAATAGTCAGGCTTTGTTTACCAGTGTTTATTGAAGTAACCTGATAACCACAGAGATATCTAATTTGTCAGTTTATCTGACCGTAACCATATCGGAACTTAATCTTGTTATGTCTCTGTCTCTGTGTCAGCTGAACGTCCAGGAGTCTCAACATAGTTAACGTTCTGCTTCCACGGCTCTGGTTATAATCTGTTCTCTGATTCGACGTCCGAACAATACGCTCCGGGATATTGTTCAGACGCCGTGATGGCGCACCCACCAAGAAGCTGCAGCCCCCCATACTTGGCCAGCCTCGAGTTCTGCTTATCGAGCGTAATCCCCGATTTTTATGTAAGATTGGCCAGGAGCAAATTATCTAAGTTGTTCTACTCCCGTGCGTTTGTTTTTCTCGAGATTTTCAATAATTAAAGAATTATTTACAAAATTGTGAACAGAACAACACGAACTAAAATTACTAAATAAAAGTGAAAGTATAAAGTAATGCAGAAAATAATGAACAGACAAAGGGGCAGAATATATTTTAAATTTTAACAATTTTAAAAAAAAAAACCCGTTGGCAAGAATTCTTACACCATCGAAATGAAAAATGACAGTTAGCATTTAACATAATTCACATAATTCATATAATTTAGTGAGGGCAGGTGTCCTGGCATTTAAAACAATAAAAACAACTTACGATCCGACAAGAATGGAGACTCCGAGCCAATTGCTTATAGTTGTAAAGAATGAAATTCCAGATCTGGCAGAAACATATGGCGCGATGGTCTGGCGATTAGACTACTAAAATTGAGGGGTCCGAGTTCGAATCCCGATCAGAACAGGTTCGATTAGCTGCACTTATGGTTTCTGCCTTGCCAGCCAACCGCGTTGGGTTTTCTTTTAGCTTTCCGATTTCCTCCCACACCCGAAGATGGGGAGATCTAGTGGGGAATTTCGGTAGTTTTCGTTCACGGTGTTGTTGACACGTGAAGGCCTCCCTCCCACCAAGTTACCATTTCGGTCACGAGTAACGATGAGGCCGCGGAACATCATCTCGCACATGTTATGAGGAGTCTTTAAGGATACAGCTATGAATGACGACGAATAGCGGTAGGTCATTCTCTTTTAACGCCGATGTAATGAACTGAACTCCAGGATGCATTTTTAAAAGAAGAACAAATAGGATATCTGGCTTGCACAGGTTAGGAAGAAACGTTCCAGTTGATAGTCCAATCTGTACAGGTTGGTTTCCGGAAGTAACGCCAGCTGGAATACCACGTGTGGTAAGAGCCAGGAAGTGAGGTCTTACCGCTCTTCTTAAAGTTTCGTGTAAACAAAATATTAGGATGTTAACTACAAAAATCGTTAAGTAGAGCAACTTACTTTAATTATATAATCTACAGTGCAGATATGGTAGCTGACTACACCAAGATGATTACTAGGGTTATCCTCAGTAGAGCATTTTCTTAAAAAAGAAATCTCGACTGGTACGCGAACAGGGGGAGAACTTATGGCGACACGGTCCAGTTGAATGTGCAACTTTCTATCAAATAAAAAGCAAACATCAGAAGCAGTCAACGTAAACTCTGTTCTGGAAGAGAGACTGGGCGTAATAAAGTGTATTAACGCATAGATCGATGAGTTATATCTTTTAACGCGAATTATTTGATGACAGATAGGAAATAAAAATCAGCGTACCGATTAATTGCAAAAGGGTTCAGTAGTATAGTTTATAAACGAAACTAGTTCATGGTTTTGATTTAGCCATAGTTGACAAGATAGGTAAAATTAAGCAACCAGATTTATCTGTTGATACCTTTAGGAAGACAGCACAGCATCTCAGGTTATGCAGCAACAAGTGGACTGCACTGCCCGAAGCTGCCTGATTTTTTTCTGTCAGAATTGCTTTTAGATTCCTTATAAGTGAAGAAGTTATGAGGGAGTAAAGAAATATCACACTAACCATCACCTATGCTAGCTTGCGATAGCCATGAGCATATTCTGGAACTGTAAAATTGCTGATAAGACAACTTCAAGAACAGTAAGTAGGAATGATGCTACATTGCGCATATATTCTTAAAACTTCAGTATCAACACGTGATCGATGCGTCTATTTAAATGGTATCTTTTCCTAGAGATGTTCGACATCGAGAGTGTAATGGCACCATCGTCCCTTTAAAGGATAGTTCTTGAAACGTTGCATTTTAACAAAGCCACGCGAACTCGGAGGTGGGGCGGAAGGAAAGGTAATATTAGTACACGACCAGATATCTTAGCCGCAGAACGTACACAAATATATTTGTTCTTAACCAGTGGGCGTGATCTGCAGGAGAGTTCTCTATTCGTGCCAGTAAGCAGCTAGGAAACGGGGATTTTTCAAACTCATTCACGACTCTCAGGCTTCATGCTGAAAACAGAACGACTCGCATGTCACGTCCGGGTGGAATTAATTTCTTACGGTCTGTTCGCGTCAAGTCGCCGTCTTCATTAGACCGAGTAAAGAACGAGGCGTTGATAAAACGTCAGATCCAGACTGTGGTTCCATTTGTGGACTGGCCAGGTTTTCCTTTCCAGCGTGTCAACGCGGTCATTCGAGGTGTTATGAGAGAGGAGAGAAAGGGAGGGAGGGGGAGAGAGAGAGAGAGATGACGTCAGTAGAGAGAGAGAGAAAGAGTGAACGAGACACACACAGAGGGAGAGAGAGTGAGCGACACACACACACAGATGACGTCAGTAGAGAGACACAGAGAGAGATGACGTCAGTAGAGAGACACAGAGAGAGATGACGTCAGTAAAGAGAGAGAAAGAGTGAACGAGACACAGAGAGAGAGAGAGTGAGCGACACACACACAGAGATGACGTCAGTAGAGAGACACAGAGAGAGATGACGTCAGTAGAGAGAGAGAGAGAGTGCGCGACACACACACAGAGATGACGTCAGTAGAGAGACACAGAGAGAGATGACGTCAGTAGAGAGAGAGAGAGAGTGCGCGACACACAGAGAGAGATGACGTCAGTAGAGAGAGAGAAAGAGTGAACGAGACACAGAGAGAGAGAGAGAGTGAGCGACACACACACACAGATGACGTCAGTAGAGAGAGAGAGAGAGAGAGAGAGAGAGAGATTATCAAAAGCCCATTTACGCAAATTACAGTTGGGAAATATTCTACCACAGTAATGTTTGCTTTTCTCGTCATGAAACGGTGTGAGAATATTAGCGCCTTCTAGGCCAGCGCGATGTCGACACGTGCGCGATATAATTACGACATCCCTCTAGCTGTAACACATCGTAATATGCAGTTCGAAATGCAGCAGGGTTCTGTTAGAGAAAGAGAAATAGCCATTGATGTTCCTTACTCCCTGACCACCACTCACCGCTTGTCAGTTATTTAGTACACATCTATTACTAAAAATTTCCTTTTGGATATCAACGTAACAATGTCGAAATTTGAGCTAATTTGTATTTATGACCCTTAGTATCAGTAAAAAAACCCCGTAATTATATTAAACACATCAGCTAGTCTCCTCGTGAATGTTTGAATTTAAAACTTGGTGAAGAGAATATTTTTAATTGTTTAGCTTATTTCAGACGCTTAACACATGGAAGCCGTTTAGTAAATCTGCGTAAGATAAACCATAATAAATTGATGTCCTTTTTCAAATAAGGACTGCGCTGTATACAGAGGATGTGGAACTAGAACAATTTTACTTTATGTCCGATAGCCCGGTTAATTACTTCTAACATTTTGTTTGCTTCGTTTGAAGCGGAAATGTACTGCTCTTGACATCTGAGACATTGGTTAACATCTACCTCGAAGTCCTTCTCTGAAATGCATTTATTGTCACCTATACAATAGTGATTATATTTACCTCTGTTGTCTGTTTGGATGCTTTCACATTTGTCTGCACTAGATTCTATTTATCACTTAACGGGCCGGTATAATAATTTATTTAAATTTGCCTTAAAGGAATGTCATCGATCCCTTTCTTGCGTATATCCCTGTGTTATCTGCAAAGATTTTAATATCAACATCTACTACCCCACCACTATCATTTATGCATATCAGAAACAGTATTGTACCAAAAGCCATATCTAGGGGGACACCGCCAAAGACTCTTTGATATGACGACGATGCTTCATTTAATGCAATGTGTTGGAAGCTTCTATCTACATAACAGTCTACTACCATACAGATCCTTTGACTTAACTCTCTCTCTCTCTCTCTCTCTCTCCTCTCTCTGTGTAATGACGTCATGTCTCTCTCTGTAATGAACATCATCTCTGTGTAATGACGTCATGTCTCTCTCTCTCCGTAATGACGCTATATCTTCCTGTAATAAGGTTTTCTCTCTCTCACCATCTCTCTCTCTCTCTCTCATGCACCACCACACACACACACAAACACACACACACACACACACACACACCGGGCTATGGATTAGCTGTCTGTTGAATATTGGACAATCTCCACAAAAAGTGTTGGGCATTAACCAGAAAATTCCTCGAGGCCTCTATGGGTCGGAATGCAGCCTTGTAGTACACCGTAAACTCTCTACAAACACCTTACTGCGATTTAGTATAACTAGGCGTATTATTATAATAGGTCTACTAAATAATGTAAAGGACCTTTTTGAAATTCTTCTGGAATATGTTGCTGTTGTGTTTAACGATCTGCCAGTGATAGTAAAACGTAATAAGATATATATATATATATTGAACATCGATGTCTACAAGGGAGACAACCCTGGTGAGGGGGCGTAGTATGAGCCGGTTTAAAAATCCCGTCTAGAACTCCTTGCTTTATGGATGCGAGAGAAAACAAAACGACGCGTCCGGATGGGGAAGAAGAGCGAGAAGAAACTATGGCATGGAGTGCTGCGCCGAACCCCTGCCGGGAATTGGACTCAGACACACTACCACACCGCTTACGTATGAGGATTTTATTAAGGACGTTTTAGGTAAAATTAAAGCATCGCTACCTGGTAAAGGTTAATTTCAGTGGGTTCTGCCAATCAGGTGTCTTGACTCTTTGTCATCATCGGAAATCAAACAACTTTACAAACGTTTCGACGCCTTTCTCTCACCATCCTCGGAGGAAGCAGCAGTCCCAGTGTTGCTAGAGCGCCGCCGACTGATAGTCTCAGTAACGTCGCTTTCAGTGATATCCGTCTCGCCGATAGCTTTGAAGCGGTGAAGTTCCTTCTCTGATGTGAACCGCTCAGCCTTAAAACAAACCCGGACTCTAGTAGTTCCACTTTAATAAAGAATTCTGCAAAATATACTATATATACACACACACATATATATATATTTACCTTTTGATCTCAGAATTTTCAAGTCGCTTTATGCTTGGCGGTTAATTGTCTTCTCCGTATCATCTAACGCTGCCGTGTAACCGACACAAGTTTGCTTGCAAGATAAGTTCTTAAACAAATCCCACCACCCACTTCACGGCTGAGGGCTAGTGGCTGAATTACAATGTAAACGCGACAGGAGGGCAGACATTTTCACCTAGGCTTCAAACAATGCACACCACACGTGATTCGGAAGAGTCCCTTTCACATACAGTAAGTATTCTCCATCACTCATTTATCCACATGTCACTATCTTCGCCCCGTGCACTTTATCTTCCGTGCTGCAGCCTTACTCTATACAAGTTGTGAACCTCTTACGGTCTACTAACGTAGCAGTCGACGTAGTACACACATTTCTCTGTCAACTCATTGAGAAACGATCGGCGACAACGACGAAATGAAAATTACCGCCACCTAGCGGCTTGTTCACGAGTAAACTAATGTTCTTCTAAAGATGGCATCGATGTCTTACAAATAGAATTGCAAGTCTGATATATGAACGCAGTACATATTTGTTTGTTAAAATTGTCCAAGTTTAAAGAGCTCGTTGAACCCCGAATGCTGATCTTAGTTGCGCTGTTTCTTTTAATTGATTGAAGAAGAGCGCAAGGATAATTCAATCTCGATTCGTAAGGCGTCGGATAGACACAAGCTGATAAGCATATTTTTGAGTGTTATCGAGTTTTGACACATCATACAAGATTTAGTCAGTTGGCTTAATAGTTCAGACATCCATGGTCACAGCGCTCAGATGTCACGCTTTACTAATCTTGTCAATATTGGCGCCCCCCCCCTTGCGGGTAAAATTAACATTACATGTGCATTACAGTATATATATTGCTCGTACTTGGAGATGTGCAACAGCCAATCTTATAGCTTCTTCCGGTCACCCGTTAACTCCCCTGAATTCTCTAGTTAAAAGAAATTACATAAAGCGTTCAATTCTGTTTCCGGGTCATTCTCCGATCAAGCTTAGCCACTGTTCATCGTTGTTGTTGCTGGTGTTGCTTCTCAAATGTTTCTTTACCGAGGAAAGGGGACGATGCTGCTGTTGGATGGCACTACCAGTACCACACAGTGCATTATTAAACAAAAAAAAAAAAAAAATTACGCCTCATAGATTCCCTGTTGACAGGCCCTCTGAGGCGAATCCGGAAAATGCCTCTATTTTTGTCAACATTGGAAAACTAAATGCGGTCCGATCAACAAAAAAACCACCTTCCTTCCGAATTTCCTCACAACTCTATGATTGCAGAGGAGATTAGAATTATTGGCCATGTTAGGGTTAGTTTTATGGAATTCGGGAAGAAACAAAAACGAGGTTTCCCCGTGGAGCGACAACGGGTTCAGTCGAGTTGTCTTCATGGCCAAGAATTCTGGGTAATCACCTACCACTTCCCTTCTACCGGAAAATGAATGAAAATAAAATAGACAATAAAGATGATTCTTTAATATCGGTTAAATATTCGTCCAGGCAGGGAAAATAATTGCTTTTTAAGTGTATTTGTAAAGAAAAAAATGTCATCATTAACTTAACTAATTGATTGGTGACAGTAAATATCTTAATAAATTCAGAAAGAATGTTACTAGAAATATGCTTGGAATTTTTACTAGGCTACTTACAATAAATAACTTTCTGTCACGAAACTTGTTTGCGACTGTTCTCTCTCTCTCACTCTCTGTAATGACGTCATGTCTCTCTCTGTAATGAACATCATCTCTCTCTGTGTAATGACGTCATGTCCCTCTCTGTAATGAACATCATCTCTCTCTCTGTAATGACGTCATGTCTCCTCTCTGTAATGAACATCATCTCTCTCTGTGTAATGACGTCATGTCTCTCTCTGTAATGACATCATCTCTCTCTGTAAGACGTCATGTCTCTCTCTCTCCGTAATGACGCTATATCTTCCTGTAATAAGGTTCTCTCTCTCTCTCTCGTCTCTCTCTCTCTCCTCTCCCCTCTCGCTCTCTCTATCTCCTCTCTCTCCTCTCTCCTCTCTCTCTCTCTCTCCCCGCTCCACTCTCTCTCCTCTCCTCTCTCTCTCTCTCGCTCTCTTGTCATCGAGCGCCGAAGTTTATCTGAAACCAAATAACTGTAAATTTCCTCCACCCCGACAAATCCAGGAACAGATTAGCGGCAGACACCCCACCACCAAAGTCCAGTTTTGAAGAACACGAGATCTGGCGGGTTTTCGCCGGGAGGGGGTTAACATACGATCTGTATGTCGCACCTCGCTCTCGCCTGATCTGGTGCCCGATAACAGTTGGCTGCGATCGCGAACAAATCCATGCGAGACATTTCTCCATTAAGAGCGGCGAACCTCCTCGTTGTTCTCTGATTCGACTACGCCGGAAGTGAGATTAGTTAAGGGAGATAACTTTCAGACCACTGATCTCCGGGCTGTGAGGAGAGACCATAACCGACAAGACGTAGCCACAGTGAGGCGAAATGGCTCTTTTACCCCATTTCACTCCGAGTGTCTTTCAGAATTTAACGTTTACTTTGCGATTCTCGGATTTTAATGTAAACTGTAATGAGCTTTTGATATCCTACCCAAAGTTTCGACAAGGGCGCAGATTAGAGATTAGGTCGACTGCACGGCGAGGTGCGTCATCAGTAATGACGCCGCTACAGGCCACGCCCTGGTCACACTTGGACTACCCTGCCGGCTACCACTAGCGTCAGCACTATCGAATCTTGTCGCTTTGCTGAGCCTTTAATACGTCTTAATACTAACCCTAACCCAGATTCGCACACGAATGACACAAATAAATCTGACCAAACGAATAGCGTTTGGTTCCTTACGTTTCCATTTCGTGTGCAGGAAGTCTGCCATTCAGCTTCAGAGGAAACCATCCATGTCTGTAAGTTGTATTCGCAATTTCCCTTATTACTTTCTCCGGTAACTAACGTCCAAACCGAGACTGATGTTAACCAAATCTCGGACTGCTTATATCAGATCTCTTTACTCCTCCCCCCCCCACCACCACAAACTAATTCCCCCGGAATGCAATTTCTTTCTCCACCCCTGAATTTGGAGATAAAACTTCCAAGATTCCACTGTTATACTGATGCAAAAAAAAGAGGAGGGGTCAGTAGTAGGTAGTTAACATTTCATGCCAGATTTCTGGCCGCTGTATTAACGAGAGCATTTTGGGAAAAACAGCTACTCGGGGCTTCTCCCTGAGCGTAATCTGCACGAGGAATACACGTGACCGGGAAAAGGTGGCTGCGGAGTGATTAAATATCTCTAGAGAGACAGTATTCTTCTTCAGGTGTGACAGTTATAATCTAAAATACCGAATTTCGTGGGTTTCAGTTTGTTTCATTACAAATTTAACTAGTTTATTTAAACTTAGAAGATGCAAAATTTAGGGTGAGGAATATAAAAAATATCTAATCACACGTAAGAAAGGAACACAGATTTTTAAAAAAAAAAAAAATTATGTGAGTAAATCGTGTCCAGTTATATAATTTTTTAAAAGCAAAGCGAATGCCTCATTGCTCAGACGTCAGAAAGACTTCCTTGCTGTATGTATAAATCCATTGTGTTGTGTGTGGTAAATGGATTTTTAAAGAGGTTTGTAAATTTCGGGATACAAGGACGCGTGAGTGCTCGGTTGGGGGGTGGAGGTGAATTTAAATCGCAATGGTATAGAAAGATGTCCGCTGGTGGCTCGTCGTTTGCTCCACCCAGCGCACAGATGGGCTCAATGACGTCGAAGACGACGTGAAGGCAACAGCGGGGTTCATTCTGAAGAATCTGTGTTACGCCAAGACTGGCAAGAAAGACAACGAATCTAAAGAAAACGAGTTTAAAAGGATGCGATATTCTTCAGCTGTACCCGTGTAATATTTGCTGCTGCCGCTATTTAACCCAGTAAATTACGTGGAATGTACGGAACAACGATATCTTTCTGGCGGCCGGTAAATACGATTAAGCCGGAGTTTAAATAGCCTGTTTGTTAGCCATGTTGTGTACTGACGATGCCAACGGCGAACGAAAGTGGATAAGGGTTTTAAAATTCGCTCGCTCGGAATAATTGGGAGCAGATACGTTTCAACTTTAAAGACCAGGAGCCGGTTAGTTTCCGCCCTATACTAAACATGCATTCGTTCTTAGATTGAGACCCACGTAAAATAGCTTTTAGCTCCAAAGCCCTGAATAAACCGTATTTAGAGAGATCTTTCGCGAGCAGAGAAAGGGAGGTCTGCAATACTAGCATGTCACGTGTTAGGTCCCCCCAGTCATCCAGACAAGGTCTGCAATACTAGCATGTCACGTGTTAGGTCCCCCCAGTCATTCAGACAAGGTCTGCAATACTAGCATGTCACGTGTTAGGTCCCCCCAATCATTCAGACAAGGTCTGCAATACTAGCATGTCACGTGTTAGGTCCCCCCAGTCATTCAGACAAGGTCTGCAATACTAGCATGTCACGTGTTAGGTCCCCCAGTCATTCAGACAAGGTCTGCAATACTAGCATGTCACGTGTTAGGTCCCCCAGTCATTCAGACAAGGTCTGCAATACTAGCATGTCACGTGTTAGGTCCCCCCGTCATTCAGACAAGGTCTGCAATACTAGCATGTCACGTGTTAGGTCCCCCCAGTCATTCAGACAAGGTCTGCAATACTAGCATGTCACGTGTTAGGTCCCCCAGTCATTCAGACAAGGTCTGCAATACTAGCATGTCACGTGTTAGGTCCCCCAGTCATTCAGACAAGGTCTGCAATACTAGCATGTCACGTGTTAGGTCCCCCTAGTCATTCAGACAAGGTCTGCAATACTAGCATGTCACGTGTTAGGTCCCCCAGTCATTCAGACAAGGTCTGCAATACTAGCATGTCACGTGTTAGGTCCCCCCAGTCATTCAGACAAGGTCTGCCAATACTAGCATGTCACGTGTTAGGTCCCCCTAATCATTCAGACAAGGTCTGCAATACTAGCATGTCACGTGTTAGGTCCCCCCAGTCATTCAGACAAGGTCTGCAATACTAGCATGTCACGTGTTAGGTCCCCCAGTCATTCAGACAAGGTCTGCAATACTAGCATGTCACGTGTTAGGTCCCCCTAGTCATTCAGACAAGGTCTGCAATACTAGCATGTCACGTGTTAGGTCCCCCCAGTCATTCAGACAAGGTCTGCATTACTAGCATGTCACGTGTTAGGTCCCCCCAGTCATTCAGACAAGGTCTGCATTACTAGCATGTCACGTGTTAGGTCCCCCAGTCATTCAGACAAGGTCTGCATTACTAGCATGTCACGTGTTAGGTCCCCCAGTCATTCAGACAAGGTCTGCATTACTAGCATGTCACGTGTTAGGTCCCCCCAGTCATTCAGACAAGGTCTGCAAAACTAGCATGTCACGTGTTAGGTCCCCCCAGTCATTCAGACAAGGTCTGCAATACTAGCATGTCACGTGTTAGGTCCCCCAGTCATTCAGACAAGGTCTGCAATACTAGCATTGTCACGTGTTAGGTCCCCCAGTCATTCAGACAAGGTCTGCCAATACTAGCATGTCACGTGTTAGGTCCCCCTAATCATTCAGACAAGGTCTGCAATACTAGCATGTCACGTGTTAGGTCCCCCAGTCATTCAGACAAGGTCTGCAATACTAGCATGTCCACGTGTTAGGTCCCCCCAGTCATTCAGACAAGGTCTGCAATACTAGCATGTCACGTGTTAGGTCCCCCTAGTCATTCAGACAAGGTCTGCAATACTAGCATGTCACGTGTTAGGTCCCCCCAGTCATTCAGACAAGGTCTGCAATACTAGCATGTCACGTGTTAGGTCCCCCAGTCATTCAGACAAGGTCTGCAATACTAGCATGTCACGTGTTAGGTCCCCCCAGTCATTCAGACAAGGTCTGCATTACTAGCATGTCACGTGTTAGGTCCCCCCAGTCATTCAGACAAGGTCTGCAATACTAGCATGTCACGTGTTAGGTCCCCCCAGTCATTCAGACAAGGTCTGCAATACTAGCATGTCACGTGTTAGGTCCCCCCAATCATTCAGACAAGGTCTGCAATACTAGCATGTCACGTGTTAGGTCCCCCCAGTCATTCAGACAAGGTCTGCAATACTAGCATGTCACGTGTTAGGTCCCCCCAGTCATTCAGACAAGGTCTGCAATACTAGCATGTCACGTGTTAGGTCCCCCAGTCATTCAGACAAGGTCTGCAATACTAGCATGTCACGTGTTAGGTCCCCCCAGTCATTCAGACAAGGTCTGCAATACTAGCATGTCACGTGTTAGGTCCCCCCAGTCATTCAGACAAGGTCTGCAATGCTAGCATGTCACGTGTTAGGTCCCCCAGTCATTCAGACAAGGTCTGCAATACTAGCATGTCACGTGTTAGGTCCCCCAGTCATTCAGACAAGGTCTGCAATACTAGCATGTCACGTGTTAGGTCCCCCTAGTCATTCAGACAAGGTCTGCAATACTAGCATGTCACGTGTTAGGTCCCCCCAGTCATTCAGACAAGGTCTGCAATACTAGCATGTCACGTGTTAGGTCCCCCCAGTCATTCAGACAAGGTCTGCAATACTAGCATGTCACGTGTTAGGTCCCCCCAGTCATTCAGACAAGGTCTGCAATACTAGCATGTCACGTGTTAGGTCCCCCTAATCATTCAGACAAGGTCTGCAATACTAGCATGTCACGTGTTAGGTCCCCCCAGTCATTCAGACAAGGTCTGCAATACTAGCATGTCACGTGTTAGGTCCCCCAGTCATTCAGACAAGGTCTGCAATACTAGCATGTCACGTGTTAGGTCCCCCTAGTCATTCAGACAAGGTCTGCAATACTAGCATGTCACGTGTTAGGTCCCCCCAGTCATTCAGACAAGGTCTGCAATACTAGCATGTCACGTGTTAGGTCCCCCCAGTCATTCAGACAAGGTCTGCATTACTAGCATGTCACGTGTTAGGTCCCCCCAGTCATTCAGACAAGGTCTGCATTACTAGCATGTCACGTGTTAGGTCCCCCCAGTCATTCAGACAAGGTCTGCAAAACTAGCATGTCACGTGTTAGGTCCCCCCAGTCATTCAGACAAGGTCTGCAATACTAGCATGTCACGTGTTAGGTCCCCCAGTCATTCAGACAAGGTCTGCAATACTAGCATGTCACGTGTTAGGTCCCCCAGTCATTCAGACAAGGTCTGCAATACTAGCATGTCACGTGTTAGGTCCCCCTAATCATTCAGACAAGGTCTGCAATACTAGCATGTCACGTGTTAGGTCCCCCCAGTCATTCAGACAAGGTCTGCAATACTAGCATGTCACGTGTTAGGTCCCCCAGTCATTCAGACAAGGTCTGCAATACTAGCATGTCACGTGTTAGGTCCCCCTAGTCATTCAGACAAGGTCTGCAATACTAGCATGTCACGTGTTAGGTCCCCCCAGTCATTCAGACAAGGTCTGCAATACTAGCATGTCACGTGTTAGGTCCCCCCAGTCATTCAGACAAGGTCTGCATACTAGCATGTCACGTGTTAGGTCCCCCAGTCATTCAGACAAGGTCTGCAATACTAGCATGTCACGTGTTAGGTCCCCCCAGTCATTCAGACAAGTCTGTCTGCATTACTAGCATGTCACGTGTTAGGTCCCCCCAGTCATTCAGACAAGGTCTGCAATACTAGCATGTCACGTGTTAGGTCCCCCCAGTCATTCAGACAAGGTCTGCAATACTAGCATGTCACGTGTTAGGTCCCCCAGTCATTCAGACAAGGTCTGCAATACTAGCATGTCACGTGTTAGGTCCCCCTAGTCATTCGGACAAGGTCTGCAATACTAGCATGTCACGTGTTAGGTCCCCCTATCATTCAGACAAGGTCTGCATTACTAGCATGTCACGTGTTAGGTCCCCCAGTCATTCAGACGACCTTCCCAAAACGCAGCACCATAAACCCTTTCTTGTCCGAAATAAATGCAACCTGGCTTCTGTTTCGTAGACAACCATCTTATAAGGGAGGCAATCGAAATCGTCTTCTCTGACCGATTTCCTTCACCGATGAGTTTTCTACTAATGGAGAAATTTCTCAAAATTCTGAAAGATTTTAGATCTGATCAGAAGCAAGTGGAGGGTCGTCCGAAATACGGATATCTTAGAACTGGAATGAAGCAAATAACTTTTAGTCTGTACCCCCCACCACCCATCGGATCTATTTACTCGAGGTTCCCCCTCTTCCTCATTAATACGGCCCTTTGTGACGATAAATCCCTATATCGCTCCAGGCCCACGTATTTTGCACTACGAGCGTTAACTAGGTAGTGCCAGTGTCAAGCTGGTGGCACGGGGAGGGTTAAAATGTATGGCTAACGCAAAGTCGATTATGAGAAATGCAGGTTGCGAATATTGGGCGCTGCTTTTCCTTCATTAGTAACACCCTCCTCGTTTAGAATTAGTTCCTCTTCCACTGCTCTCAGAATGTAATGGGGCAGTCGTGGAAATCATCCAAGAACTCAGGGGTTCGGAAACAGCCTGGTTTCCGAAGTCTCTCATCAGCCTGGCTGTCGGGGACCATTGTCCGACAAGCGCTTCTCAGACCTTCACAGCCGGAGAAAACACCCAACCTAAACATCTTCTATGAAGCGGGCCGCCGGTTGTTTCAGTTCGTGCGCGAATACCTTGTTTTCTTCTTCTTCTTCTTCTCACACACCTGTCTTTTCTTGTTAAAGAAAAACAACAACAACAACAACAACATCCGCTGCTAAGTTACCGCGCGCGCCCTTCGCCGGACCGCCCAACACGTCACCTGCTCGGGGTATCCATGGGAACCACCTATAAGACCACAGATTAGGGCAACCAGCCGGCGAGAAAGATGACTTCGTAAGCATTTTTCGGTATAATTAAATGTGTTCGATTAATAGATTAACCGCCATTATATATTCACCACTAGCTGAAAGAGCACGAGACGACACGGTCTGCTGGGTGCAGCTTTTCCCGTGGCCGCGCTCCGGGTTAGATAGGCATCAGATAAACTCTGGCTGTTCTTTGATCCGGCTGCTCGCGAATGGTAACTGGGGGACGATCTCGGAAGAGTCTGGGTGGGGGGAGTAATCGGACTGGGTAGGGTAATATATAAAGGGGCGGGGCTGTTTCTGCCGAGGTTAAATCTCGACTCCATTAGCGTCACACCTTTGAACTATTAATGGCTGCTGCCCCGAGCCCTCCTCGTATTAAAAACAAAATGTGAAATAATGATTTCTCCCCTGTCAGCGAAACTGTGGTCAGCAGGACCGGAGTCCGGCAGCTTGGTCCCCCAGATGGTCATCGCGGGGCCAAAGGTGGAGCGATCGACGGGGCGAATATTTAATCAGGTTTATCCAGAGATGACGAAACCCATCACCGCGCTGGGGTGGAGCTTTCACCTCGTGCATCTCTCGCCATGCGTATTAGAGAGAACTTCTCGGCGTTCGCTTTATCTCCGAGTTCCATCAGCAGCTGACGCGCAAACGTTTCCCCCCCCCATCGATTATAGGTAGACGAGATGGGGCGGGTGACCTGAAATGTGACTAGATCTACCATCCATACGCCAGGATGTGGATAAAGCGACTTTCTGTATGCTGCGACAGTTCGTGCCTGGCTTTATACCACTCAAGGTTGGTGCACCTATCGGCACTGGTTGGTACGTGTAGTCAACTGACTATACCGCTAGTTAGTTAGTTAACACCTCCGTAATGCAGAGCGCGCGGGAGCTGGGGCGATGCAGGGATATGTCGTCACAAGGGACTGTTTTAACGAGGAAGGGCACAGCTCCCCCTTACGGCCCAACTCGTGCTGAGCAATAGAGGTTTGGAGGGCAGTCAGAGGGTTAATCAGTTCTTTTTTGGTTTTTCAAATTAACTGATCCCATTACAATCGGCGGGGAAGCGATATTACCGATAAGGCCGCGTTCCCACAATGCAACACCTTCGGATGTGTAAGCACTTGCTGGCGTTATCGCCGATCACGTGATCGGCCCGGTTTAGTGACGTATCCCAAACAGAGCTTTCCAACAATAGGCTCCTTGGTCGAGTATTCTGCCCGCCTCTCACTATATTTATGCAACTATTTTTATGATGAATAAAGATATTTTTATGTTATCAAATGTAATTGTGTGTGAAGACCCTGCTTCCTTGTACCTGTGGTATTCAGGGAATATAATATCTATATATTTTTTTTAATATTAAGAATCTTGCGCGGAATTGAAGGGAAGTCTGGCCGACGCCAGTTGGATGAAAGAGTTCGGTTATTGTTGCAGCGCCCAGGAGGCTGCGGTGATTGAGTGCGTGGGAATAATAAGAAAAACTTTGTGGTCAATAAGAGGACGAAAATTTCATTAGCGGTCAGTCGGTGTGGGTAGGATCAACCAGAAACAAAGAGAGATAGGCGGTGGAAGGGATAGAGCCGGCAAATAGTCCCGCGGACCCAGCCGAGACGTGGATGGGTGAGCCGGTAAATGGATGTGGGGGCGAATATAAATTAATTTTCGTTATTAGAAAATATAAACTGGTGAATGGATGGAGAGAAAGACTGGCGCGTAACCGAGATGGTGAACAACCAGACGCCGCCGAATTCCTCTTAGACTAATTTAAATTTTCTTATCAAGGGAGATGCGTGGCGTCTTGGCTTAAGGAACCGGGAGGAAGAGGGAGATGCCGAACAAAGCTGACTTTCCGTCATTTTTGCGCAGCGACGTCTCCCGGGCTCGGGTTTTCTCCACCGAGAATTACAGTAGTTCGCCCGTTGCCGCCCCGCTTGTGGATTATTAATCCGATCTCGTGATGCGTGACGTTTCCGCAACTTCATCTCTCTCCCCGCGCTGTTGATCAGAGGGCGGTTAGCTGAACTACACACACCCCGCCTCTATTTGGTTGTTGTTGTTGTGTAGCTCTCTCGAAAGTGAGAGCAAGAAAAGTGGGTTATCCGGCGAACGGCCACGCATCACACAGCGGAATCGTTGCGCGCGCGCGCGCTCGGAGTAATTCCGTGGTCTTCCTGACAGAAGAGCTCAACTTAAAGTCATCCAAAGGTGCCTGGAAAGTACCCGAAGCTCCCTTAAAATTAACGCAAGTTGTCACGTAGAACGTTCGGGGTCGTCGGCTGACGGTAGACCGCGTTCCCTAACCCTTCTAGTTCTAAAAGAGAAGTAGGATGAAGAGAGACGTGGAGATGGAGAGAGAGAGAGACGTGGAGATGGAGAGAGAGAGATGGAGAGAGAGAGACGGGGAGATGGAGAGAGAGAGAGGAGAGAGAGACGGAGATAGAGAGAGAGAGACGGAGATAGACAGAGAGAGTGAGAGAGAGAGAGAGAGAGAGAGACGGAGATAGAGAGAGAGAGACGGAGATAGAGAGAGAGAGAGACGGAGAGAGAGAGAGAGAGACGGAGACGGAGATAGACGGAGATAGAGAGAGACGGAGAGAGGGATGGAAAGAGAGAGAGAGAGAGATGGAGAGAGATTTAGGTGACAAAACACCGTCTTAATCTTGTATTTGTTGTTGTTCTTGAGTTATCTCTCAAAGCTAGGAAGTATATATTTCTTTGTTTGTTTGTCGAAATTAAGTTATTAAGAATAATAATGGGTGGGTACAGAACCGGCGAAGCGTAAGAGAAAAAAATGGCGCGGGACGTTTGCACTCAGTTTATCGAAAAACCCTACGCGCCATCTAGTAGTACCTGGAGATGTGAGAGAGAGGAGAGACGTTAGACGAGGGAAATCCGCCGACTCGAGCGCGGCAAACACGTAGTTTAAAGCCCCTACCCTAGACGGCGATGGGGTGCCCCTCCCCCTTTCGTGTGCTTTAAAGAATAAAGAATTTTGTTTTTCGCGTAGTGGCTAACGAAATTAAGATCGTCAGTTAAGTTGTACCAGTCTGACCACGCCCACAAATAAATGTGTCTGATAAAAATTTGCATATTTCAGGTGTGATTGTCTATACGTTGAAGGTGTAGGTGGGCGGACAACCGCCGTGCGATATGCTATCACTGCGCCGAAACACAAGACAGATCCCGCGAAATTTCGCCATTTATCCGAGGTCTGTTTCCGGAGATCCCGACATATTCCCGTGGATCTACGGCGGATAATATCGCGAGGTTCGCCACCGCTGCTGGAAGGATCTCAACAGCGACACCAAGACAAACTCGCCTCGCCATCTCCAGCGACTTTGCCTCAGAGGGTGTGTGGCGTGTGATGAACTCCTCCTGTCCGTTAGGGGGAGCACTCTTCGAAAGGTCCGGCCAAAGGGCACGACGGGAAAGATTGTCCAGCAATGGCGGCGTGTTATCTTTTGTTCTCTGTTAGATTCAGCTTTCAGGAATTCACGCCTAGGTTTGGAATATCTCTCGAAGCCCTACGTCTTCATCTCACCGTCAGACGTGGAGGCGAGATTGTCACGGCAGGAAGACAGAACTGGTGCGTGTGTCGAGGAAGTCTCGGTTATGACTGACATACTGATAAGTGATGTCAGTAAAATGGCATTGTAACAAGGTAAATGATATTCCATGCCCATATTTTCATGGCGATGGCTTCACATGCCCTAAACCTCACGTAACCGCAGTCAAGAATGGAAATCGAGAGAGAGAGAGAGAGTTTCTTTCCAAGTTTCCTGTGAAATCGTCAATTGACAGTAACCTGTCCGGCCAGTATGCTGGAATTAAAAGAAGTCTCACATGGGAGAACCTAGACCAGTCAGTGATGTAAAATCTCATTGATTTAACCCTGAACACGCCAGTCTCTCTGTGCTCTCAAAGGTGGTTCGGCCAAACACCAACATAAAAAATTCCAGTCTTTACTCGCAGCTTTCCGCAGAAAATTAACTCACCGTAGTATCAGAATTATTATGGCACGGCACTGTAGGTTCCATGTAGCTTTTGTTAGGAGATTGCGGCAAAGCTGGCTGTAAAGTAGATCGGACTCACTTCTCGTTTTTTAAACCTTTTTCGATAATATTTTCCATAATGCCTCTTTTACCGATGGCATTAATCGGGGCTGTCTGTTTTTGCCAAGACTGGACAAATTAACCGAAAAGACTTCAGTCCATTTAACGGAGAGTCGTTTGACTTCCATTAGAAGCCTTGAAATGCGAGGATTTTCCTCGAGCCAGACCTCCCCAGTTTGTTTTTTTTACATTTTTTAAATTAAGCTTATCACGCACATGCCGACTAGAGAGGAGGGGATGGTTAGAAACGAGAGTAAGGTTCAGATCGGAGAAAGCAGTCGCCGATACGGAGAGGTGCATAAATTGTGTGACATGATCGGAAACACGAACGTGCGGTGTCGGGGGGGGGGGTGATGGCCAAATCGATAGAGCCACCAAACATTTCAGATATTCTAGGCGTTTAGGCCTAATGAAGCCCGGTCGAGGTCCGGGACAAATGACACACTCGCTATTGATTAGAAAGGAAAAAAAAATCTTTTAACGGCTGAACTGAACTGATACCGGAGTGGAAGGAACCGAGAAAAGGAGGAGAGCACGTGTCGAACGGTTATGGCTTGCTTCCTTCCTCCGACCGTGCGACTGCACAGGGATACGTGCTGCCTGTACTGTTGGCAGCATCTGGCGGGGACCGTTCAGTCCCGGGAAAGGTATCATTCCTTCTGTTGCATTTCTGGCGTTGAGTAGATGGCCGAGCGAGGACGAAAGGTGATGCTAATGGTAGATATCTCTGTCAGCCGTAAAGAAGCCATAGCCTGCCATTTGTCATTTTGAATAAAGCAGTTGAGCAGATTGGAATACGAAAGGAACGTTTTGACAACCGAAACGGCATCTAACAAGCACGTTCCCAGCACCCATTTATTTAAACGTTATAGTATTTAGGGATTATAAAGTTGCTAAAGGCGATCCCAGCCGTATTACCGCCTATAGGAACGAACCGTGTTGTTGCTCGGATATCATCAACAGCCACGAGCCGGATCAGGTGCCGCCCTTTTCTCCCGATTACTCCGCTTTCCTCCCACTAATCCCGGTCTCGGTCGACTTCAGTTTATTAACTCACTTTCTGCGAAATCTGCGGACTTAGACGGTAGATCGGCGTCTAAGACACCGCAAGAGACTAATTTCCGAATATGCTGAAACAAAACAACGTCTAGGGCTTTTTTGACCGCCGCTTGGTGTCGCTTTAAATTGTTGTTACCGTTCGCTCTAAAAACATTTTAAAAAATTCAAGTTTTCTTTTTGCTTTTTTTTTTTTAATAAACTGAAACAAAATTTCTATCGTACAGTAAAACAACAACAACAACAACAATTCTCATAACGAAGCCATTTCATCCTGCTGAATCTCTTCGAATTTTCTGGTTGCAGTTTTTCAAGAAAGACGCTGAATTTCTTTCAAAAGCTGCGTATAATGGCTGAAGTTAATCAATAGACGAATGTTAGCGGCTTCTTAATCCAACACCAGCTGTTTATTCCTTTTTTAACTTAATATATGGGGAATTTACTACTATTTGTCTTCCCGGCGTAACTCATTCCAGATCAATATTCGCGTTGTTGGTTTTTAACAATCTGAAAGACTATTGACCGTTCATCGCCTTATCTAGCCGATAACCTACTATGGCTTTAGAGCTGGCGCAGGCTATGGAATTCTTTTTATTTTCCTTTTAAAAATCTTTTTCCTCACTGCTTTTTTAGTTAGGGGTTTTGTTTTTTTTTAAAGTAAGTTTTTTCTTTTCATTTTTAATCAATTTTCTTTTCTTCTTCCTCTGGCACAACACGCAGCTAGATCTTTTAGGCCTTCCTTCTGCTCGTTCGGTCCTCATACCGCTGCCATCCGCTTCCATTTTTAATATTTGTCTCCGTTTTCCGACAGTAAGTTTCTGAAAACCACCCTTCGATCAAAACCGAATGATTAGCGGTGGCCGAGGATCGATATCTCCGCCGCAGGATCTTAAACGCGTTCCTTCTCCGTCGATTGGGGAGGATGGTTGCGAGTTCTTTGCGATCGGTCTTCTCACAGTCTCCGAGTGTCTTGAGAGACCTCGGTTTAACAAACCAGCCAATCAGACGAACAGCTGACCAAAATCCCCGAGCGTCCACGAACAGATACTGGTACTTTGAAATGTTGGAACCCCGACGGCAATTAGCCAACTCCGCACTCGGAATTTTCTTGTTCCCGCGGAGATCGGCCGCCACTGCGCATCCGTGCTTGGGGACGTGTTAGCACCAACCTACTGAACGGCTGTCGTCTGCTGGCAGTGAACATCCATTTCACTGCTGACTATAACAATGGACTTGCAATTTTCAAGCAAAATGGCAACGTTCTCCGTACACATCATGGCGAAAGTTCTTAGACAGTTCTTGGTCTCGAACGAATTCTAGTATTCGGCGCTTTTTGCGATTTCTATGTATGACGCCATTTTATTAACCCCCCCCCGGCCCATCCTCATCATTCCTCTTCCGGATTCTTTCAGGTTTTTGTCACTGTAAACGTTTGTTTCTTAGTCTACCCACGTCTTCGTTATCGTCTGTTCGATGGGAAGTGGAGAGAGAGATGGGGGAGGGAGAGAGAGACAAGAGACATAGACATAGATAGAGAGAGAGACATAGACATAGATAGAGAGAGAGACATAGAGAGACAGAGAGAGAGAGACATAGAGAGAGAGAGATAGAGAGACATAGAGAGACATAGAGAGATAGAGAGACATAGAGAGAGAGAGACATAGAGAGACATAGAGAGATAGAGAGACATAGAGAGAGAGAGAATAGAGAGACATAGAGAGAGAGAGATAGAGAGACATAGAGTAGAGAGAGAGACATAGATAGAGAGAGAGGCATAGAGAGAGAGATAGAGAGACATAGAGAGACAGAGATATAGAGAGAGACATAGAGAAGAGAGATAGAGAGAGAGATAGAGAGACATAGAGAGAGAGATAGAGAGACATAGAGAGACAGAGATAGAGAGAGAGACATAGAGAGAGAGAGATAGAGAGACAAGAAGAGAGATAGAGAGACTAGAGAGAGAGAGAGATAGAGAAACATAGAGAGAGAGAGAGATAGAGAAACATAGAGAGAGAGAGATAGAGAGAGAGATAGAGAGACATAGAGAGAGAGAGATAGAGAGAGACATAGAGAGAGAGACATAGAGAGAGAGATAGAGAGACATAGAGAGAGAGATAGAGAGACATAGAGAGAGAGATAGAGAGAGACATAGAGAGAGAGAGAGAGAGACATAGAGAGAGAGAGATAGAGAGACATAGAGAGAGAGATAGAGAGACAGAGAGAGACATAGAGAGAGAGAGATAGAGAGACATAAAGAGAGAGAGACAGAGAGACATAAAGAGAGAGAGACAGAGAGACATAAGAGACCATAGAGAGAGAGACATAGAGAGAGAGAGAGAGAAGAGAGAGATGAGAGAGAGAAGAGAGAGAGAGAGATAGAGAGAGAGATAGAGAGAGGAGAGAGAAGATAGAGAGAGAGATAGAGGAGAGAAGAGAGATAGAGAGAGAGAGAGAGATGGAGAGAGAGAGATAGGAGAGAGAGAGATGAGAGAGAGAGAGATGAAGAGGAGAGAGAGAGGAGAGAGATAGAGAGAGAGAGAGAGAGATAGAGAGAGAGAGAAGAGATAGAGAGAGAGAGAGATAGAGAGGATAGAGAGAGAGAGAGATAGAGAGAGATAGAGAGACATAGAGAGAGAGAGATAGAGAGACAGAGAGAGGAGAGAGAGAGAGAGATAGAGAGACAGGAGAGAGAGAGAGGAGAGAGAGAGAGAGAAGAGAGAGATGAGAGAGAGAGAGATAGAGAGAGAGAGAGAAGAGAGAGAGAGAGAGAGAGATAGAGAGAGAGAAGAGAGACAGAGAGAGAGATAGAGAGAGAGAGATAGAGAGACATAGAGAGACAGAGATAGAGAGACATAGAGAGAGAGAGAGACAGAGAGACATAGAGAGACATAGAGAGACATAGAGAGATAGAGAGATAGAGAGAGATAGAGAGACATAGAGAGGAGAGATAGAGAGACATAGAGAGAGAGATAGAGAGACATAGAGAGAGAGAGATAGAGAGACATAGAGAGACATAGAGAGAGAGAGAGATAGAGAGACATAGTAGAGAGAGAGAGAGACATAGAGAGAGAGAGATAGAGAAGAGATAGAGAGACATAGAGAGATGGAGAGAGAGGAGAGAGAGAATGACTAAGAGGAATGCTAAATAAACTGTTCTAAATTTGGTAATCAAAACATCGCATTGTTTTTAGCTTAAAACAACGAGGAAGGTACAAAGAATAAAGCAAGACAAAGGTGCCAGGATCTGGGCAAGATTCTGACGTCGCCATCGTGGTGTTAGGATCAGGTGAGAGAGGACAGGTAATAAAGAGAGGTTGACGGCTAAACAAAGCCCACGTCTCAACGTTGTCTCGAGGTTTTGTGTAAGACCACAAAAACGTCGGAATAAGATGGCACAGTCTAACCGCACCGGACCAAACCAGCTTCGCGCGTCCGTAAAAACACCACGTATCCATCTCCGTCAGCAGACGTAATATCTCTCCACCCACCCCCGCCTCACAGTAAAGGTGACGCTTTTCGTCAGTTTACGTTTCACCCGCAAGATGGAGCCGTCGGTACCAGATTATTAAAGGTTTTTTTATTTAAAGATTTGCCATAACATTTTTCTTAAATTACTATTCCAGGGCTAACAACCGAGGAACCGATTAGCCAGACTCACGGGCCTTTGTTTCTCGTGGAGCCGCCCAATTCCATTGTCTTCGCCAATACCAGAGGTGCGTCGGTTTCCTGCTCCGCCTTCGGACGTCCTTCGCCGGCGATGGGATGGATCCGGGCGGACGGGACGCCCGTCGGGAACGTGTCCGGCGTTCTCCGGATCCTACCCAACAACACCCTCCATTTTCTCCCGTTCACGGACGACAACTTCATGGCCAGCGCCCACTTGCAGGAATACAGGTGTGTCGCGTCCAACAAAAACGGCAGGATCATAAGTCGGCCTCTTCGTGTCACAGCGGGTAAGTTCTCGTCCAGGCCGCACGGCCACCGGTCCAAGTCTATTTAAAGCTGAATGTCTCTCGTGTTAGATTTGCACCCGCTTCCGCCTCCCCCCCTTTTCGTTCAGCCGCCTACGTTGGAAGAAGAGCGGGCAACTGTAGCAATCTACGTACGGCTCGCAGAAAGAAATCGCTCAAATGGGGCCTCAGGAGACCGGAAGATCCAGGGGGTAACCGCAAGCCGGATCTACACACGTGGGCCCCCACTTCTCTTTTCCAAAGCGAGGGCGGCGCTGTCAGCCAACGGGGACAGTGTCCGAGATCCAGGGGGGGGGTAACCGCAAGCCGGATCTACACACGTGGCCCCCACTTCTCTTTTCCAAAGCGAGGGCGGCGCTGTCAGCCAATGGGGACAGTGTCCGAGATCCAGGGGGGGGGTAACCGCAAGCCGGATCTACACACGTGGGCCCCCACTTCTCTTTTCCAAAGCGAGGGCGGCGCTGTCAGCCAATGGGGACAGTGTCCGAGATCCAGGGGGGGGGTAACCGCAAGCCGGATCTACACACGTGGCCCCCACTTCTCTTTTCCAAAGCGAGGGCGGCGCTGTCAGCCAACGGGGACAGTGTCCGAGATCCAGGGGGGGTAACGCAAGCCGGATCTACACACGTGGGCCCCCACTTCTCTTTTCCAAAGCGAGGGCGGCGCTGTCAGCCAATGGGGACAGTGTCCGAGATCCAGGGGGGGGGGTAACCGCAAGCCGGATCTACACACGTGGGCCCCCACTTCTCTTTTCCAAAGCGAGGGCGGCGCTGTCAGCCAACGGGGACAGTGTCCGAGATCCAGGGGGGGGTAACCGCAAGCCGGATCTACACACGTGGGCCCCCACTTCTCTTTTCCAAAGCGAGGGCGGCGCTGTCAGCCAATGGGGACAGTGTCCGAGATCCAGGGGGGGGGGTAACCGCAAGCCGGATCTACACACGTGGGCCCCCACTTCTCTTTTCCAAAGCGAGGGCGGCGCTGTCAGCCAATGGGGACAGTGTCCGAGATCCAGGGGGGGGTAACCGCAAGCCGGATCTACACACGTGGGCCCCCACTTCTCTTTTCCAAAGCGAGGGCGGCGCTGTCAGCCAATGGGGACACTGTCCGAGCTTTAGAAGTGAGAGAGATGATGGTACTTCACACGTACGCTTCCCGACTCCTCGCGAGATCGCCTCGATTGCTCGTAGGTAATTCGCTCTCCCACAGAAACCTTTAACAATGGAACTGCAATAAAAGCGTGGCGCCAGCATCCCATTTTAATTATAGTTTTCCTTTTAATGCGCGAAATTACCCAATATTTAAATCTGTTGCACCAAATTAAGGCCATTATTCGCCGCTAATACGGTCCCGGTGTACACGGAAGTATATCCCCTGCTTCATTTGAAGGTCTTCGCGTTCCAATAGACCGGCTCTTAGATTAGACGTCCCGCTCTATAGAAACCAATTACGTTGTGTTTATATTCGCACTCGACCAACAAATTGATAACAGGAGTCGGTCGCGATGAAGCAGATTCTGAAGTTTTCATTAAATAACGGGAAATTATTTTAAAAGATTTTTTTTGGCACAAGAAGTGGCAGACTTGATTGTATGGCGAACAATGGTTTGGTTCCACTCTCGTCTGTGGAGTTCGGTTCGCAGCAGTTCCGTCTGTTTCCGCGGTGAAGGTCACGCTCACCTCCAACACCATGGCCGCCTCGATCAGCCCGGAGAGTCTGAACAGGGTTGCCTCCTTAAAAAAAAAAAACAACAACAACAATGGGGTCTTCTCAAAATGGAGGAACACCTTTAATGGTAATTGTCTCCCTTTTTTAAAAAGTAAAAATCACACGACGAAGAACGATTCGTGCGATGAACCAATTTTAAAGTCGTTAGGACTCGGATTTTACACCTAGAGCGGGGTGAGGAGGAGATGGAGATGAGAGGATATCGCGAGGCCGGGTTGTGGGACTCAGTACCTTCTCGCCGTGAAGATGGCGTGGGTTTCCTCGAATTAGCACAAAGCTCGTAGGTTGAGTGCCTTTCCTTTCAGTAAACCTCCAATAGGTCTGCAGATGAGGTTTACTTTCGATATTTCAGTGAATGAAATAAAGGCGATTGGAGGAGCGGACCTTATGATGTCCGTAAGAAAGCGTTGAAGTATTTTTGCTTAGGGAGAAGTAGAGGCCCCTGCGAGCTGAACTTTTAAGTTTCTGGGGCGTTGTAGATGACATTAAGGGACCATCCTCCTTAACAAAGGATCCATCCAGCGGGGAGAGGTTAGTTATACACCAACGATATTCGTAGTAGTGCAGTAATTAGGGGTGGCGCCGGTGATACCAGAGGCGAGTGACGCGGACGGGTTACGGGAAAGGGTCTCCTCTTCACCACCGTGGCGACGAGGAGGGTGGGGAGGGTCGTCGGGCCGTGCAGGATGCGAGTGCTTCACTGTAGAAACAGATAAGTAAGGCCGGGCTAATGGCCTGAGGGATGGATGGTCTCCCGTGTAAAAAAGGGCGCCGGGGCGACGCGGTTTTATCCCTCCGACTACGTTTTCCCATTCCGCCAGTGCGATGACAGTCTTGGAGGGGAGAAATACGGTGGCGTGGAAACTATACCAGCGCCGAGGGATGCTTTCCTGCAAGTATCTGGGCATGAAAATCCCGTTTGCCCGATGCCTGTAATACCATACAGAGACACTGCCCAGAACGGCTACAGAATCACGTGGTAATATCAAGCATGCGCCTGGCGTCACATCCTGTTTAGGGAAGTATTAACTTAGACACAGATGAGCTTACTTCGGACTGAATCATTTCCATTCGACCCCCCCTCTCTCGTATATAATATTGTCTATATCTACGCGGCCACTGTTCAAAATAAATATTGCGTGTGTAATTTTTCACGACTAGGACTTGAACCGCTACAAGGATTTCGGCCATAAGTTCCAGAGAAAGTACAGCAGCGACTCCATCTTTAATGCGAGTTTGGTTTCGGAAAAAAAACTGCTGGTGTTTTCCCGACAAGAAGTAACGCAGAAGACCCTTCCTTCAAGAAAACATAACTAAAAGCGTGGTTTAATAACTAAAAATAATTAACTGCATAACCCCGTTCAGGGATTTCGAAATCCTTTGATCTGTTCCGAGCTAAGACGCGATACCTTTAGGCAGATTTTACGCTGGGAATAGTAAATGGCTGTCATTCCAGCGGCCGATTCTTTGTGTACACGCGCAATATATATATACATACGCAGGGTGTCCAAAAAGTATGTATGCAAACGCTCCCAGTTAACGAAGTGTGTATGGAAGCTAATGTATGGCGGTTGACACTCGGCGGTCTGTGTTTGTCGATTCCTTCTGTTTCGGCCATGCCACCACGACGCAGAGTTAATAACTCTAACAGTCTCCAGTAAACCGAGTTGCAGACGCTTCTCCACTCGAGGAAAAGCGCGAAGATACTTAAGGAGTGCGTAAGACACAAAAGGGAAATTATTTCCGTTTACCGCCAAACAATTTCCGCCCGAGCTGAAAGACATCATGAAATGTGCCAATCAGGTTGACTTCAATTGGATGAACAATTTCCGTCGGAGCCATGAAGCCTCCAACTTTGACTCCGCGCCCTAGACCTTCCATTCACGCATTTCACGTTTGTATAAGTGACAAGACGCCATACTCCACAGCTCCGCACAGAACACCAGTGCTAACTTCCGGCTGCGGATCCATTAGCGTTCTACTTATTTCCGGCTCTCTGGAACAATGTTGCATGACGGATGTTAAATTAAAAAAAAAAAAAAAACTGCAACTGCGAGATATTGTTGTTGTTCGCAGGTTTCCAAGGTAACGCGCCTGCGTGTTGATGGCTTTTTGGTGGCGTCTAAAATGTGAAGAACTTTCTCTTGAACGCAGTGATATCGCTAAACGGAAGTTGGCATGCCAGGTTAAACAATAAGAAGCGATTCTCACCCGCTTCTTTATTTTGCCAGCCTGATGGCGTTTAGGGTTTAAAGTTAAGCTTTGACGCAGAATCGGCCAGTTAATAAAGATCAGTGTTCCCGATAGCTCCGCCTGCCAAGTGAGGGGAATTATTATTACTACTACATATTCTTGCTGGACTTTTAGGGTCAAAACAGTTTTATTACTTTGCTACATCGAGAATTGTTCATCTTTAAGATCGAACATGGATCGTCGTTGATAAAAGAAGCATTGATCAGCTTCACAAACCAGTATGTACATTTTAAATCATGAAGAGGTTCTCTTCTTACAGCTTGCGAAACCTTGGAAACGCACATTTACGAGATCATTCCGTTCGGATAAATACCCACTCCCCGTAAATACGCAGGGTTAACGTTTTCTTTCTTCCAAAGTAATGATGCAATGTTTAATACTGATATGTATCCAAAATCTTTATAGGTTTTTTTTTTATTATTATTCTTCAAAATTAAGTCGCAAGTAGCTCTATTTATTAGGAAAGCAGCTTTCCAAGCCTACATGAGCCGCATCAATTATGGTTTTTGAGAATAGCGTAAGGGGAAAGGAAAAAACTCTTGGATATATCATCTTTGTTCATTTAACGGCATAATCCGTGGTTCCACGTTGTTGCTTTATGACCCAACATGAAAGGACGTAAATAATTTAATCGGACAGCGAAAGCAATTTGTTTGAAAGAAATGGATCGGATTAATGCCGTCCAGTGGCCCGCCATTAGCACGCTAACAGAGAAGATGATGGATTTAGCTGATTGGAGAGGAGATACTGCGGATAGATATTTCACAGCACGCCAGCGAGCTCCAGACGGCCAACGCTGCTGCAAGAACCGATGGCAGGTAGAGACCGAGCACTTCTTATTTTTAGGGGATTTCCTTTTAAACTGAAAGTTGCCCGCGCCTTCCGAATATTAAGGGGGCCGGGTTGACGAACTCGAGACGGTCTCACACGACGGCAGAAATGTGGTGGTGCGAAGACAGGATTGGACCGAAAAGAGAAGGGGAAAATATCGTCATTTGTTTTGCTTTTATTTCTGGAGCAGTTTGAGAGAAATAATGCCGGCTTCTAATTTATTAAGTAGATCTTATCTACCTACCTGCATTTGGTTTTATTTTAACTAGCGTCAGCTATTTTCGGAATGGTCTTTCACCTGTGACCGCCCAACGGGTTGAAAAGGATATCGCTTTCATCACCCTGCTGTAATAATTATTTCCGCTTTCCCCTAAAACTGGCGCCGGGCCATGGTTTCCGTTGAATATATAAATGTTTCTCTCTTGTCCTTCGCAGCCGAGCGGTTGCCAAGGGCGATATGGTTTCATTAGCAGGCGGCTGTGATGTGGCGACCGTCTGTTTTCCGAACCATGGCAACAAACGAAATGAACAGGAGATGGTGGTGTGTCGATATTGTCCGCGAAAATTCCAGTCCGTTCGTCCGTTTGCGCGCGCCCCACCGAAAACTCGTCCAGCCACTTCCGGTCTGTCCACCACCGGTGAAGCTGCTCCTTACTGTACACTTCTTAGCTTTCTTCCCCTCGTGGGCTTTTTCTTAATTAATTACAGGAACACTCATACAGGTGTGTGTGTGTGTGTGTGTGTGTGGTGGGGGGGGGGTTAAAGGGGCTCTACACACGTTGTTGAGTTAGCTACCTTTTCTCTCCAAAATTCTGAAGATCCCCAAACAGGTTCCGTCCGGCGAGATATCGGCGAACTCCCACGATTCTTCGCGTGCACCATTACACAATTATTCGGAACTCCCTGCGGCTTAATAAGATTTTGTAAAAAGAATTTTCCTGCCGGGTGCGAGTTTGGAGCCGTTTCCGGCAAGCCCGCTGCCGCAGAATGCGCAACAGGAACTATCTCCTCTTTAAACGTGGGTGCTCGGGTCCTTAGACCGCTCGGAGTGGCGGCAGAACCGGTTTCCGGTGTTTTTCTTCGTGTACAAATTCACCGAAAACCTCTCGCTCGGAGCGACCCGTATGGTGGGACTACAGCGCCGCTTCGCGAGTGTAGCCTGGAGATGGACAGATCTGTGGAGGTCCTGGATGACTGCGTTCGTTCCACAGGGGAAAGCCAAGAGTGCGTGCGTGGCCTGACCACCTTGGCCATCAAGCGGCTCAGATATGAGCCCCGTCAAGCATTCCTCCTAGGACCTTTGCCGCACGACAGGTCCTCCCCTAATTCCATCAACGGGAAAATAACGATGCTTTAGTTCAAACCCGAGGTCGACGACATGCTATGATGATTAACTCCCTTGCTGTTGCTCGTGTCGGGGGGCGCCACACAACAAAGTGCGCACTGCTGGTAATAGACCCCAGCATTAAATGGTGTCTGTTGGAACGTGACCAGAAGTTAACGAGATTCCCCCCCAAGAACACTTCTTTAAATCCACCTGGACGTCTTTCCCGTGCATGCGCTCTGTACCTTTGCTCGTAAGCCATGCCAAATAAACTCGTAGCCTGACAAGAGGTCGGTTTATCAGGCAGGTGTCAGGCAATCTTCATCGCCGAGACCATAATTATTAACTTATATAAACACCGGGTGAAGATTCGCGTCTTAACGTAACCGATGATCTTTTTAACCCCCGATTTTAAAAGGTGTCATCAACCAGAATCCGAGACAAGTTGGGCTTTATTTCAGTCAGCTGTTATATTTACCTTAAAGGTGCAAATAGCGAACCTTGTAGGAAGGAACCTTTCATCCCACCCCACCCCACAAACCTGCTCAGTAACGACTACAATCCATTTAACCGTCCGTGTGTTTTGCTTTGTTTAGAAAAAAAAAAGGGGTCTCAACTTCCGCCTTCCTCGGGAAAGTCCGCCTCGCCTCGCCTCGTTTTTCTCTGCGGCCGGGTAAACGCGAGACCCGTCCGACCGGGCATCCTGGGAGTTTTTTTCTTCTTTCCTCCCGAGCTGAGACGTCATCAGTTCTCCTCCTCTTATTTTGGTTTCGGCCGACAAACCGCGCAACATCACTATTTTTGGCCGATAGAGGGCGGGGTAGTTCTGCTACGCCCGCGCAGAATCCACTATCGCTGATCTCTGGAAATAAATAGCCAGAAGCGGAGCGTAAACAATTCTTTTTGGCTTGAAAATAACTATTTCCTCTTCCTCCCGCGAGCGGGGATCATTTTAAGTTATTGATTTGCAACAGCGGTTTAAATATTACATTTTTTTTTTTTGTTGGTATTCCACCATTCTTCAGAGTTGTGAAGCAGCGCGCAGCCTCGCTGTACCTGGCAACAATGGGGTGGGCGCGCATCGAGCTGGCAAGCTCTGGACGAAGTTTCGGTGGTGAGCTATCGATCATTGACACCGGTACCGTAACGCCCGTAATCCGGTTCGGGACCGCACCACTCCAAATCCCTGCGCGCGAACTGCGACACTTCGGTCCACATCACACCGCCGAGAACGAGATCCCAGCTAGTGGTCGGACATCCAGTTCGATTTTAAACGCCGTCTTCAGTCGATGGCGGTTCTGGGGTTTCGAGAGCTACTCGCGTGGCCTTTCCTGTCTGCGGCGATCTCGCGCCAGCATCTCGACTTCCAGCAAACCGACACCCGCCATTAGAGGGAACTCTCGCGCTCTGAGAGCACCGGCGGCCTGACATGCTTTCACAATTAGGAAATCTCTGTTGGTTGTTTGATTTCCGAAGACTTCAGCGAGCTTATCAATCCGACTACACGCTTTTACCATTTAGAACCTTCCTGTCAGACCTACTCCAGTTCCGTCAGCGCAGACTCTACTATGGGCCACGTGATCCTTACACATTTTCCTTCCCCTTCTTCAAAACCGCACGTTACTCTGGAAAACAGACAGATCGAAATAAACTTTGTAACCTTCCAAATTACTCTATGCCAAATGTCCAGTTGCAAGAATCTTTATCTTTTTTAATAAAGCCGGATATGACGTCAGAAGGACAGCTTTCTGGGTAATCGTCGTTATCCTGACTTCAGGCTGGCAGTACATGTTAATATTTCTGCTCGCTGCAGGTACAGCACCTCAACAAATGAAACAATCCATTAACCCTGTGTGTGCCAGGTCAGTAGGCAATATTTGTGTTGAACTAGCTGTATGTTTAGTCAGCATCTGTAATGCAAAGCTCATGGGGTTGGAGCAGTGGAGTGATTTCTCATCATGTTAATGAGCAAGGTAGCCCCTATGGCTCCACCCTGTGCCGGGTTATATTTGAAGGATCGTGCGATGCTCCAGGTGACAGAGTAGGCTCAGAACCGTTGAACTCGCCAGTTAAGGAGATGATGGGGTCGGGTTTACGACGACGTCGACAGTACCAACCAACACCTGGAGTCAGTTTAATCACGCCAGAATCTCCGCCCGCCCAATGTACTGGCCGTCTCCTCTCAGGTGGGTCCTTGCCTATAGTCTGGCGAGACGCTGATCCCGAACATCTACAAGGCTTTATTGCTAATCCCGCAACAAGGGGGGAGGGGGTTTAATTTTTTTAAAAATATAATCCAAAGTACACGTGCAACTCTGCTGCTATATTTCAACTTCAGAAGACGAATCCCCCCCCCCTCGAGGAGATGATCAAGGTGCCCGAGCCCCGCTCCACGAAACGAGAGGTCGTGGATTCTCCAGCGCTGCAGCCATGGGAAGCTAGGGTCCGATGGTTACCACATCACTTTCGCTTATAGCGATGGAAATCAGCCCCGTGTATAATACACCATCGCTGGCATGTATGCTTGAATTAAGAAATAGTTATAACCACGATTAGGTATACGCCCAGCGCCTTGCGTCTCTGGCTCCCCCTCTGCCTACGCGTCACGTGTCTGAAGCGGAGGAAGCTAACAAGATCTTGACGGTTACTTTAAAACAGAGCAGTGAGAGGGTATAAAAATACTTATCTTAGACAAACCCGTATTTTCGGAGCTGCACAAATTTATTATTATTATTATTAACAACAAAAAATAACCAGGAGGGGGAGGAATAAAGTGTAAAAATAAATTCTTTATGATATTTTTAACGTTTTGTTTTATTTCCCCTCTTCACCTAAATCTTTTATTCTTCTCGTTTAGTTCCGGTTGACTTCTAAATAACTTTCCCTTTCATTCTATTTTTTATTATTATATCCTTTTCCTCGAATGAATCCCCTTTCAGGTTTGATCGCCCAGTTTCAAAGCGTTATGTTCTCTCGGTTGGACTTAGTGGAAGTTCCCATAATTTATTCATTGTCTAACCCGCTTCCGAGCCGTGGCAACTAATTCTCCCTTCCATCTGCAGAATGCGCCGCCATTAACCGATGTCCGTGCCATTTTGCGCATCATTGGCTCATCTAAATTTCCTCCGTAAAATCCCCATTCGCCCTTGTTTAATGATGTATAAAGCTGTTTATTTTTAACTTTAATAAAGTCGTTGCCTCCCCCCATCTTTTCTCTCTCTCTTTAGAATCATTCGATTACTGCTGCCCTTTTCTCATTAGCGGAAGATGACAGGTTTGAGTTCCTTCCAGAACGCTCTTTTGATCCCCTTTGCGTCGCAATTCCGGATGTCTGACAGCGGCACAGAACACATGGTCAGCGGAAAGACCGAATCTCGACGTACGACTGACTGATGGGGTCTGAGAAGTAGCCCCGGTCGTAAAACCGAAAAGGATTAGACTGTAAAATTATTCGTTAATTCTATTTTCTCTCCCCCCCACCCCCCAACACTCTCAAAGAATTCTCTGGAAAAGGAAATCAAAAGACGCGTTCGTGTTGCAGACTCCGGAGACTTTATATCGGTATCCCGATTACGACCTTCCGCTTCTGCACGCTGCCCCCTATCGGCGTCTAGTGCGTGGTTAAAGAATCGCATCTTGAAAAGAAAGACAGGTTAGACTTGGCGATGACTCCGCTCGTCCCTGTTAGCTTCTATGTATGTCGCTAATTCAAGAGGATGGAGTTTGGAGGTTCCACCGATAATTCAGAAAACGTATTTCTCCCCCCTCCCCGCTCCAACGTTTCGGAAGCAAGCAAAGCTCTGCTAGTCCGACCGGTTTCGATTTACCCTTTAGCGGCGTTGCATGATGGGAACTTCCATTTTGTTTCATTTTCCACAGGTTTCAGCTTTAATAGATCGTGCTGGTTTAGTGCGCAGGAGGAAAAAAAGATGGCATATCCCGCGAAAGAAATGTGGCCAAAGGCTTCCACAAGAGCCCGAATCAGCATCTGGAACCTAAATGGAAGAGTCTTTTGGCTGGAGCTTATCAAGAGAATTCCGCGAACGCACAGCAACGCGGCTTAGAAATATACGGAATTCTCCCTAATCGTAATTGTCCTCCGCAAAAGGGAATGTTTGGTCTGTATCAATTCCGAGTGTGTGTCCGTGGAGTTCGGAGATCGAATCAATAAGCACTATCTTCCGCCTGGCTCGAACCGAAGACCTCGACAATCGATGGGCGCAGCGATATAAACGTCTCAATTAAGTCAGCAGACGGCAATAAAATTGACCAATTTGATCACTTAGATTATTCTGCCCGGCAGGGCGGAAGTAAGAGTCAATATGCGCTCTCGAGTGCGCCATTTTTCATAATTTTGTATCGATTATTACATAATTTCTGGATTAGAAGGATGAAATTAGATACCTATGGAGGAACGTATTATGTTCGGAGTGTTCATTGATTACAATAATCCGAGTTAGGGTCTCCATTTTTATTATGGACAATTTTGGCCTCAATTCATCATCTGGTGTTCCCGGACCCCGGACACGTCCGTCCTCACGGAGCAAGCGGGATTAGCGCCCGGTAGGTAGGTAGGTACCATCTCCGACATTAAAGGCGCACCATCTTCCGGTTTTAGTATTGTAGGATATACCGGAAACTGGCGAAAGTTTCGGCGCCATTTGGGGAAACGCTTTGCTCATTTTCACGGTCAGGTCACAGAGTTCAAAATCATACGTTAATCGGACTTCCGTACCTCGAGAGAATCTTCCATCGCCTTTGCGAGTCGCGGATGCAAGAACTCGCAGCCAACAGAAGTGGGAACCTTCCCTTTATATACATTCTTGCGAATCCAAGAATCATCCGATCGGAAAACATTAATTTTTTTTTGAAATATAGTTTAAAATCACCCTCTTATCGTTCTTCCTTTTAGGCATGGGTATAAGCTTCATCGGATTCTCGTTAACCATTTAACTGTTCTGAGACCCGCCAAGACAAGCTTTTAAATTATTTTCTTTCTTTAAAAAGAACAGCAAGCAAAATAATAAATAATATTTACACGATGGAAGAACTGATGGCAGATAGAGGCATTCATCTCACCGAGACAATGTCTTTTAGACGGTTAGTGAGATGGAGGAGCGATTGTTATCCCCATCTTCCACGGACGGAACTCGACGCTACTATGGGCTTGTTTGGCTTCCTAAAACACTCATTCAGTGCTCGGGGTATCTTCCGATACCGACCAAGAAGCTGCGTCCATCGTGGATTAACCCTCCCCCCACCCATGCCGCCTTTTTTTTTCTTTCTTTCTCTTCATTTTGCGTCTAACAGTTCTAAAATTAGTTCCTCCTTTATAGGAATTTGGAGAAAGAAGAAATTATTGAAGGCACACCCCACCCTCTCAAATACTGATCGACCCGTTTCAGCTCAAGAACTGCTTTGATCTTGTTAATTTGTCAACCTGATTCATTCCAGTGCTGGTGAACACTTACAAAACTTACAACGTTCGCCTGAACGACGTCTGGGTGATGCGAGGTGGCACCGCCATATTGAAATGTCAGATCGACCCGCGGTTCGTCAACAAATACATCAAAGTAACGGAATGGAACCAAACGCCGCCAACACCAGGTAGGAAAAACTCTTTTTCTTTGCCAACGTGTGATAGTTATGATTGTCACCTTGAAGTTGGCTTGACCTGTTGCTATGGTGCAATGCTGTCGCATTCGGCGAGAACACGTGAATAGATGCTGAACGCATCTGAAGGTACTCTATTCGGACGCCATGCCATTCACAGCCCTACATGACTTGCTATAGCATTCTATGATGAGTTTGGGGGCTAATTAATCGAAATATCGAACTTAAAAAAAATAAACAAACCTATTTCTCGGTTTGTCCACATCTCGAATGCCGTCCACGTTTGGTGGTCTTTATTTAAGAGAGGATAGGGAATTATAGGAAAGGGTTCGGCGTAGTTTGATTTAAATGGCCGAGACATCAGAGAACATTGCTTACATCGATGCTCTTCCCCGCCAGCCTTACAAGGGCCACGATGGCTACCGAAATAGCCTCGGCTTGCACCAGTATCCGGGATTCATAACTACGACGTGTTGCCTATGCACGACGTATGCAGTAATCTTCATCGCAACAGTAGGAAGCCATTAGCCTCGCACATAAGACGCGAACAAAACTGATTGGGAATTTGTGTCGGCCAGGAAGGTCAGCGGTAAATAATGGAAAGGGGGACTGCGGTCGGACGTTGGAGGGGATGGCAATGCTGAGTAGCTGGCAAAGTTGGCGCCGTACACTCCAATTGTCGCCGCTAAGTGGCGCTCTGAGCATCCTGTACAAACAAGTGGCTTCAAGCTACACATTAATGAACCGTTTTCCTTTAATTTCTTCCATTACACTATCGGATTTTGTAACGAACCAGCAGCATATGATTTACGAAATACAAGAGTATTCTCTATTTAATTATTTGAGTGATTTTAAAGTCGAAAATAGCATTACTTCCTATTTAATAAATCTATATACTACCTACATTAAATGGCGGCAGTCTGTCTTGGCTCGTTTAGCATCTCTGGAGTCGGACGCGTTTTGTTTTTTGTTTTTTTTTGCTTTTATAATCCTGAATGTTAATTGGCATAAATTAAAATTTAAAAAGAGTGTGTGTGTAACGCCTCCGGCCAAGAATAACGAACCGTATGGACGGTGTCCACTCGATACTGTTTCGTATTATAAACAATGGCGACTGTGAACTACATTGCATTGTTCCGTGACAAATTCTAATATAAATTGCATCCGACATTTTTTTTTTCTTCTTTAGCTATATTCAAAATCTAATTTAAAAGAAAAAAAAATTGCTTACCGTTTTTTTTTTCCTTCTATTAAACAAAAAATAATAATAATAATTTCAGAGCGGATTTCCATCATGGCGGATGGTAGATTGCAAGTACGGGACGTGCAGGACAGTGACAAATACATCACCTACCAGTGCGTTACGAAAAATATACTGACGGGAGAGACGAAGAAAAGTCCTTCTGCTTACCTGCATGTGTACGGTACGTATAGACATGGCGCTGAGAGCAGGGAAATCGTGCAGGTACCCGAATCAGATTTGTGGCTCTACACACACACACACACACACGTGCGGCAAAATTTTAATTACATATTTCTTTGTGTATTTAAAAATATCTACGATAATTTTTTTTTTTTTTTTAATCTTTGAGGAATTCATGAAATAACCAATTCTAAAACTTCCCAGAATAGCTAACAAAATTGTAGAATTATCCTATTTGATATCGCTATTTCTTTCCGTCTCGACAGACAGTTTGCCAAACAGTGCGATGAACAGTATTCCTTTGGGCTTAAAGCCTACAAATGTTGATCAACTGGTGTAAGAAAAAGAGATATCAAAATAAATATTTTCACATTATGTTCTCTTCCTTTTTTCAGAAACCACTTTATATACAGTACACATTTTTAACAGTTATTTTTGAACAATGATATATTTCCTCCCTTAGGTTTTGAATGATCAGTAATTTGCATATCTATTGGTGATATTTTAATATATATATATAGATCCACGAAGATACCCTGATATCATTTTGACCATTTGTATGTAATTAAATACGGCTGAAATTAAAATTTTTTTTTTAAATTCCCCATCGCATTCTGGTTCTTTTGGCTATTAAACATTGTAGAAGATGGCAAAAAAAAATAATAAATAAATAAGCAGTATATATCCACAATTTTGATCACTGGACTTGGTCCGATAAATATAATGATACGATAATGGCATTTTAATTATAAAGAATACCCGCCTCAGAATCGAGAAGGAAAAAACACCGTGTTCGGTTTCGCAATGGTTGCTCCAATAGTTTGGAACTTTCGGATGTGGCTAAAGGTTATGGCTATTATTCGTATTTATGTTTAAAACAAAGGCATGAATGCGTAACTTTTCAGCTTAGATTAGAACGGTTCTAAATACACCAGTCATCTCATTTTCCTGGATTTCGCTTTTTAAAATCTTTATCAAGAACAACGAAAAAAATTCTTTATCATCATGTAATTTTTGTCCTTGGCTATGAATTTCTCTAGCAAATATTTTGGTTTTCTAAGTAGAAATTTTAAAAAAAGAAATGGTGATCGATGGGAGTGGAAAGAAGAAAGAAATAGCATCCGGGGGTTAGTAAAAGAATTGATTTAAGTGAATATGGTTGGCAGCAATACCATGTCGATGAAGATGGTAGTAATAATAGATGCATGACGTATCTGCAAGGGATAATAAATAAAATAAGTTATTTGCTTGGGAACGTTGTCGTAGATTTTTTATTATTTTTTTCTAACGGCGTTTAGAATATTGCCAAATATAAGAGAAGAAACGAACGATTCGCCTGAGTCTTATTCAGGTGGTTTGTTTAGAGTGGGGATCGGAAGCGGACAGCAACCGGGCACCTGTTCGGTTGACGCAGTTCAAAGACGCTTCCCTGAACAGTAATAGGAATTCCCCCCCTGGCGGCTATCGCGGTGACGAGATGAAGCCACGGGTGGCACGAGACTCTGAGAAGTCACGTGATCTGTTACGCCTCCTCTTCCCCCCTCCAACCTCCCCCCCTTTTTTTTTTTTTTAATTTAAAAAAAAAAAAAATTCTGTTTTTTTCAGAATCACCGGCCGTCGGAAGTTCTCCGAATTTCGACAACTCCGTTACCACGGTGACGGTGAGGGAAGGAGGGAGCACGGAGCTGCCGTGCGTCGCTGCGGGATACCCGCTGCCGTCCTACCACTGGACCAAGGACGGCGCCGAGATCTCCGTGACCGGAGACCAGTACTCCCTGATGGGCGGGAACCTGGTGGTGTACAACCTGTCGGTGGCGGCGGCGGACGGCGGCGACTACAAGTGCACGGCCAGGAACAAGCACGGCAGCGCGAGCGTGACGGTCACGCTGGTTGTCACGTGTGAGTCCGGCGTCGAGAGAGAGGGAGGGAGGGAGAGCGCGCGAGATCTGGAATGCAGAATTCGGGGGCAGTGCTCGCGCTGCTGCTGCTCTCTCCCCCCCTCTCTCTCTCTTTTGTTTATTTGAAAAGTTCAAGAGTAAATTTGTTTCGCCACCGTTCTAAGGATCTCACATCTTTAATTTTAAATTTGCCGCCTTTTGCTCGCCTGGCTTTATCTGGAGGTGTGGCATCCCCGCGTGGTCGGGTTAGGGTTAGGGGCGCCAACCGTGTACCGTACAACACCAGGAATCATTCGGAACAGTCCTCCAGATTTCCCCCGGTGTGCGAACTTCAGACGGGGATAACAAAGACTGGAATTATTTCTCCATTTGGGCGTCAGTCTGTAACAGCGGTCACCGAAGATGGAGTGGAGCAGCCTCCGGATGAGGGCGGGCATCAGTCTCTTTATTAACGCGCGCAGTGATTTCTGCTCTGTAGCCACGGATGCTCGGGCGGTGAAGGGTGGCATTATGTTAAAAAAAAAAAAGGGCGTTGTCATGATTTTGAATTGGATAAAAATGTTCTCTTATTTAATGTTGGCATTCTTCTACACAGGAGGAATCGGTATAACTCCAGCCTGCTTTATTGTCTGCAGCTTAATTGCTTTACATTGAAAGTTTACATTTACTGGAGGTAAAACCCGATATAACTGAGAAGGAAAAACAACAACAAAGGATCTTGCTGTTAATTGCAGATAATATGCTGTTAGCTGGAACTGGTGGTTAAATAGAAAGAATCTTTCAGCCGCTAAAAGCATTCTAATAATCTGGCTAACTTCAGCTGATGGCACCGTTTATCACATCTAAAACTTGATCCAAATGTACCTGCAAGTAGTTAAAATGATTTGTAATTTGGAAAATAAATTAATATTGAGTAGCCTATTTATTTTCCAGCATTTATGGTTCTGTTGTGGATTTATAATGGTGAATGTTACATTTATGATATTGTAATAGCATCTGCAGTAAGAAATGGATGGATTTAAAATGACTGGCATCACACGTTGGATAAAGCTACATTGTTCACTGTCCAATAAATATATTGGCACTGGATAAATCAAGGATCATCTGCTGAACTCCAGGCAGATGACTTAGCCTGGTTTGTCAAGTTTTCCCTAATCTTTTTAAAAGCAATTTTTAGCAATGTTTTTTTTTTTTTTTTAAAAATGTAAGTAACATTGTTAACTAGTTTTATTTAAGCTTTAACTGTGCCATGTTTTGAAAAAGAATTCTTGCAAAAATTTGATTTGTCGAGTTTGGTGTGGTATGGTAGATAGGATCTATTATCCTATCACTTTGATTCTCATGCACCTGACTTGTAGTTTTGCCCAAATCAATGCAGTCGTATCATGCTGTGGAAAGTTTTAATCAGCAACTGAAGCCCAATGCAACCCAGGCTTTGCTTTTATCAGCTTTGGCAAAAATTTGTTGTGTGAAACCTACCAGTAAATCTTATCCATCACTGTAAGGCATTTAATTATGACAGCCAGAAATAGATAATTCTGGTCACATATTTCGAAAGTACAAAGAAGGAGGGATGCACTGTCCACTTAGTAGATATTTATCAAGAGAATAATTTAATATTACAATGCGTCTTGGCGTATACATTGCTTTTATTTTTAATTGTAACTTAGGTGAGTGAAAATATCCCTAAACCTACACATGTTGATGAAGATCAAAAGAAAGATGAGATGTTGAGATTTCATTTTTCTATGAAGTTGAAAATTTGTTAGCTAGTTTTTGAAGAAAGAAAATATTTCAGGTTGATTACAGGAATATTACAGCAGCTGTTTTTAGAGTATTGTGTTGCATTTTCAGCTTCACTAGCCGCTACCATCTATCCATCGGACCAAGTTGTGGATGCTGGTCACATGGCCATTTTCAACTGTTCAGTGCTGGGCTCTCCAGTTAAGGAAATTATATGGTACCACAATGGTGAGTTTCTTTCAAACAACACACGGCTACAGCAGGAGTCAAACACGTGGCTGCAGATATCAGATGTGAGTCGCCGAGACCAAGGCATGTACCAGTGCATCGTGGGTAATGACAGAGAGTTTGCTCAGGCTACAGGACAACTACTACTTGGAGGTATGAGAAAAGTGTGATACCCATTTCATTTTTGTTTATATTTTCAGGATTTTGTCTCCAAAAAAATAAATTTTCTGCAAGTGTGAGCAAATGCTAATAAGAGATCAGAAAAGTGTTTTAATTTTTTTTTTCTTTTTAGAGATTTGTAATTACCAAAGAATATAGTGTAAAATAGTTAGAATTCTTACTGTGTTGATTTTACAGCGCTTACTGTTACTGTCTCCACATCGACTTGCATTGTCTTTGTTCAAGATGAGATGGCCACAACTGGTGCTATCAGCTTTTGAATTGCCCGTAGAAAGTGCAGCTTCAGCAGGCTCAGAATTCAACTTTTCGTGAATTGGTTACCACGTTAGTACCTAATCTGCCTGGCAACTGACTTCTTGATTGGAACTTCTAAAAGTTGTGCTTCTGCATGCAAACTTCATTTCCCCCCCCCCTCCATTTTTTTCTTCTTTAAACCATCTGTTGTTGCTGGTTTGTCCTGTCTATCACACAAAGAAAAACTAGGTTTTTTTTCCTTCATTCCCTTTGGTACGATATTTCATCGGCCCATTTTCTGCATAGAATCGATAAAGGAAAAATGTCAGCAGGGTAAATAACATTGCTGCAGAACCTTTTGTTTAATCATACATTATTACAGGATGTCCCTTTTTTTTCCCTTAGAACTTCACAGAAATGTTGCTGGTTTTAATGAAATAATCTGTCACTTGTCAGTGTTCATTTAACAAATCATGTCAGGAAGAAAAAAAAAAGCCATTTCTCTGCAGACTTGCATTTTCTTTTTTAATTTAATTTTTTATAGCAATATATTTACTGTATTTTCTCTAAATTCCACTCCCAGAACATCTCCTTTATAATTTCTGGGTTCTCGGTTCTAATTTACTAGCCTGCCATTAGCACTGGAGTGAGAAAAAGATGGGAAATTGTTTTTGCTTGAAGTTGTGAGCTATGATGAAGAAGACAGATTTTGTACAGCTTCATATCCTCTCTAATTCCTTTGGAGACCTTTCCAAGAGAGATGTGGCTAGAACTGGTGGGCTTCTACATTTTAAAAGTTGTTATTGCCCAATACAGTTTAAAGACATTAAAGAAAATTCCTACCAAAAAATACCTATTAAAAAATGTCAGATTATAGTCCAGCTTTTGTTGTTTTTGCTTTTTTAAAATTATTTACAATTTTGTGTCTCTTTAATACATTATCAGTTATTTTTAATGTGGTTAATTTTGAGAGTATTGGTTGGTTTTACATTCTATTATATTGTTATGATGAAGCTTTTTGTGGTACTTAATAATGCTGATGCAATCATACACAACTGTATTGGTGTTCAAGCAAACAAGTCAGCATCACCCTGGAGACCACAGGATGGAAATTACTAAGTGCATGGGACTTAGCTTTTAGTGTTTGCTTTCCTAGTTTAAATAGCAAGATGGTGTGCACCAGACCTGGTTTATACAAACAAATTTGTTATTTTCTTTTCATTAGCTGGTTTATAGAAACTGTTGGAGTTTGATCTGTTTGTTGTTTTGTTTTTTAGTTTAGATTTGGCATTAAATAGGTGGGTAAGAAATGGGAAAGACCATATCAAAAACTCTAGAGTAAATATTTGGAGCGCAATAGTAAATCCAGGGGCATGCGATTGACCATATCTGGTGGGGGTGGGCACTGCAGCTACACTGAGAGAAATGAGGTGAACTAAAGGTCAGATTCAGTTGTAAAGGGGGGAGAGACTGGGTCATGGATACTATGTATGAGAACTTGGGCCATCAAGCTCTGCCACCAGATAAGATGGTCATTTGGAAGTCATTGGTGGATCTCAAGAGATAACTCATCCCATGAAAATACACCTGGACTCTGTTGATTTATAGTATAGTTTGCCTAGTTTGGATTTCAAATGTCCCAGTGGATAATGTTAATAGGGATTTTCAGTTAAAACAGTTGGGTTTTCAGGGGGGACAACAAATTTTTTCTGGTTATTTAAAGTCACCAGGGCCTTTACTATAACTGGATTCTTCAGCTTGGCGTGATATTACAAAAAAAAAACTTTCAGCACCAGAAATGTGATTGAACAGCATTAGTGATTAAAAACGACATAAATCAGTTTAAAATAATCCTGTTAAGCCCTGATGACTTCTTGAAATGACTAAGTTGAAAATTCAGACAAACTATCAGTAATGCAAATGTCTGTTGGACAATCTAATGTAGGTTTTAAAATAAAAATATTAGGAGGAAGTGAAGTAGATACAGTTCTAGAAGTAACAACTGTAATAATGTACGGTCTAGCAAATTAGAAGTTTGACTAAATGTTCTCAAATAATGTTTTTAAGAATTAGCTATGGAACTCAGTGGTCTCAGCTAATGTTTGAACTTGAAATTCAGCCAAGAACTACTTCAGGCAAATTCAGACCAATGGCTGAATGAGTACCCTTATTGTAATGAATTGTTTTTTTTCCAAAAATATTGTGCAATTAATCAAACATAATTTAAATATGATATTTGCATAGGTTACATAATTTTCAACCTTTGCAAGTTGCAAACACAATTTCAGTTTTTTAAGTTTGCTAATTCGCCATAAATAATTTTTGATGTAAAAGTATCAGTATTGGTCTTTAAGCTTTTCAGTTTATTGTTTTACTTTTTAGTTTAGAATTATTGTTTTAAATTCATTTCTCAGTTGTAACCGAGTTGAATCATAGGTTTTTTAAAATTTTCATAACTGTATGATTCATATCTCACGAAAATGGGTCAGAGGTTGGATTTACTAACTACTCTTTTAAAATAATGATATTTAAGATCTTAAGATTTATTTGTTGCTAGATATCCCATTCATTTGATGGTATGTAAAAGTTTTGAATGAAACAAAGAGAAATGTTATATAACAAATTCTCAAACGTGTCAATTTTACTGACTTGGACACACATCAAACGGTTATCTATTATTAGTTTTGTTTTACTCCATCATTTGATTTCAGCTGCACACCCAGCACTGATGGAAGCTTTTCAGGAATTGTTTATTCAGCCAGGCCTTAGGCTATCACTGAAATGCATAATTTCTGGCAACCCAACCCCTACAGTCTCCTGGACACTGGATGATGAAGTGATCAAGTTAAATTCTCGGATTGATTCTTCTACATGGGTGACCAACAATGGTGATGTCATTAGCTACTTAAATATCACAAATATCCACATTCAAGATGGCGGAGAATATTGCTGCAAAGGGACCAATGAAGTTGGACATGTTAGTCATATGGCAAGAGTCAATGTGTATGGTAAGTACATTTAATTTTTGTAACTTTATTACCAGTAGCCTATCACACTGCTGTTTCTGCTGCAACAGTGTAATTATTCATAAAACTTATCAAAATTATTTTATCACTTATGTTGGTATAATCAAACAAGTTGTGTATAATAACATTTTAGAAAAAGTTCAGCAAGGAGTCAGTAGAATGTTTTCAAGTTTTAAACTCTTAGAATATGATGAATTTTTAAAACTGCAAGATTTATTAAATTTTTGAGGACATCCAAGGGAGGCTTTCATAATAATTAAGGGTTTGTATGGATACTGAAAAATATTAAGGGCAATAATTATAAATTGGCAAAGATGTCAACATGGCCTGACATTAAAAAAAATTTTTAAAAAGTTAGTTTATTTTTCTACAATTTTATTGCTATTTGAATTAGTTGTTGATAGCGTAAGCCAGATTCAACACCAAAGTGAAGAGCTTTTATTTTGCAAGTGTTTCAAGAGAGGCTTGTAGGGGCCAATGATGTCTCCCTGCTTAAAACTAGTTTGTTGAACATCCCAGCACAAGATGTGCCATAAATAATTCTGTTATAGCTCATTTTGTGCTTGTTTTCCCTAATGAATTTTTAACCAAGATTTGTGTGCTTGAGTGGGATGGTTGACAAGTCTGGAGATTGTTGAAAGTAGGTTAGGTTTTGTGATGCACAGGCAGCCATAATTGGATACATTTGTTATCCTTGAAGCATGGATTTTGCTTTGCTGATGATTAAATCTTATACTTGACCACTGTGGCATTACCAGGTGGAATTGTTTTAGTCCAGGAGCATACAATACCACCCATACCTTTTTCGGGAGGTAAGTATTGCATGTCACAGGGATTATGGATACACTTTTATAAAATTTAAAATGATAAAGACATTATACAATACTGCACAAAAAACCTTAGGAAATCTGTATTCATAAGTTCAATTGTGGAAAGGATTAAAACAAATTAACGAGACATACAATCTAATAATGAATATTGTACAGTAGACAAGGTGAAAATGATTAAATAAGGATTATTCATACTAATATTTACTTTGTTCAATCTTTCTTTCATGACTGTCTGAATGTGTGTTGAGATTTTGAAATAATATCATCTTGAATGTTGTTCTATGTCTCTGGAAGCACTGCCCAGAGTTCATCCTCGGTTTTTGGTTGCTGCTCATCTTTCATTCTACCCAAGCCATCTCATACATGTTCAGAAATACCAAAGTCAGAGTTTGTGGAGGCAACTCTAATAAATTTAGTGCTTCGCTCTTTTTTTTGCATTGTAAGTTTGTTTTGGATCGCTGCCATGTTGAAATATTAATACAACTGGATAATGAAGAAATAGTATGATGAATAAGAATCTGCTTGTATCTGGCTGCATTTCCTTATATTCTTCCTATATGTCCAACATCCATGGCTACGATACATCCACAAACCTGAAAAGAACCTACACCGTGTTTTACTGTAGGTTTTCAGAGACATTTTCTTTTGCTTTTCTTCAATTCTTTTCTTTGTTTACTATGACTAAAAATTTCAAACTTTGATTCATCTTACCAAAGAACTTTGTTCCATTGATCTCGAACCCAGTTTTGGTGTTGGTTGGTATATTTAAGTTGCTTAGCCTTATTCAATTTATGTAAAACCGTTTTTTGACTGCCACCCATCCTTTAAGTCCACTTCATCTCAAAGATCTTCATCCTGTAGAACCATAAACTCTTAAGGATTTTGCCATATCTTGTTTCAGCTCCTTGCTGGATCTCTCTCTCTCTCACTCACAGACAGAGACAGATGTTATCTTCAGGTAATGGTAATCTTTCTTAGATAGGAAAAGGTGTGGACAACCCAGAAAACTACTATACACTGAACCAATTTCTTAAGATTTTTGATAATTTCTTGAATGACCCATCTTAAGATTTTGATTATATTAGTTATTTTGATTTGGGTTTTGTTTTTAATGCCAAAATAAAATTTTATGCCTATTAGTGCTTGATATCTTTGTCAATTTCATTTAGTTATTATTCTGAAAGGAGGAAAACAACAACAACAATGTAAGGTTATCGAAGACTTTTGCACAATATTGTATATAAATTTACTCAGTAAATTACTGAAATTCCTTAGTTATGGATAGAAATGACAGTGAAATATATTGCTTTGAAATTGTATTGTTTGATGATTACCTCAAAATATTTACTGTAAGAATAAAGCAAAGAAGAGAGGGAAAAGCCAGATCTACTATTTGATGTCATTTAGCTAAGGAAGACAATATTATTGCAGTTATGCTATGTTTTGAATGACACATTTAGATAATAGATTTAAAGATGCCACTTTGTTTGATTAATACTGATTTGCATGTTATACTCTCCAGTTCAGTACACGTGGAAATAAAACAGTGCAATATAATACATAGGTGATGTATCGACTGTACAATAAGCAATTTTGCTTGAATCCGGTTTGGATGGTGCAATGTAGGTAGGCGTTAGTTTAAATCTTGGTCAAGGTTGACGTGTTTTGGTGTGCCTCCCTGGCATAACTTCTCAAACATTTAAGAAATAAATAATTCTGGTAGAAACTTGTGGTTTGAGAGAAGCATCAGTCATTCTACCTACTTGGGGCATAAGCAATGACTTCTCATTTCATTGTTAAGATAGGGGTTTGCAACCTCTGCAAATGGGGAAGCATACGACAGAATGGGAATACCTCAAGATAAATTGTACGTCCACATCTGGAGAACCTAATCTTGAAAAAAAAAAAGGAGAACTGCATTTATCCACTATTGATGCCGTCCAGTGTGGGTGGGCAGCTTTAATTCTCCCTCAAAGGAAGGAGGTAAGAAAAGAGGCTGAGGTTGTATTCCAGACAGAGCCGGTTTGTTGTTTTTGGAATTTTAAGTATTATCTGTTGAAATAAAATTTTAAAAAATTGGCCAAAAAAGAAAAAGTTGATAAAAAAAAACAATTAAATGCACCAAAGTTTATCAATGTACTAGAATATTTCTACAGAAGGTTATCTTTGGTATATAGAAAAAAAACTAATTTATTTAAGTTTATCTATGGCTATCAATTCCTGGAGTGACAGAAACTCTGCTTTAAAGCAGAAATTATGAAAACTGCTTGCTAATTACATCAGCGTGTACATAGCAACATGGGGTATAAATACTGTTAACAAGATTAATTTACTCTCAGGAGTAAATGGGTGGAAATAAAATGATAATTTCATAATGTCTGCTTAGAACTGAAGTTTATCGTGGCTATGGTGATTGGCTGAGAGGTTAAGGTTTACCACCTCGTCAGTTGCTATGTTGCAGGTGCTCTGTCTCCGAGTTTCAACTGTACGGAGAATTTTGTAGTTAAACTCGTTTTGTGCTAAGTAAAATGAATTCCCATTATATACTCATGAGGATAAGAATTTTTATTGTTGTTGGAGATCAATATTTTATTAACACTTAGAAAAAAACAAATGTATGTTTGAAACAACAAACTAGGAACTAAAGCTGATGAATCGCATTTGATTAATGATTTTGAACAGGGGAAAAAAATTTTCTGCTGTGAACCTTGTATATCTGCTGACTGCTTCTGACTTGCTAGCAGGAGGAAAAGAATTTATCTCAAAATTTAAAAAATTGATTTTACATTGAATTCTTGTTTTTTTTGTGTTTTTGGCATTTAACTCTTTAAGATATTTTGAAAATGCTTAAAATCACACGTACTTAATTGTAAATGTTTAATTATTGTTCTCTTCCTCCTCATTCTATTTTTTAAAGGAAGAAATTGTTTATGGCTTGTTTGTTTTTGTTTTTTTTCCTACTTGAATTTATCTTTTTTCTGTAGCCTCAACTTGACATCACTTCCTCCAAATAATAATCTAGCAAATGCAGCGTGCATTAGTTCTTGTGGGGACTCCTTCACACCGTAAACAATATTTCATAATGCCATGTTAATTGAAGCCATTGTAAATTACACTTTGCTCTCGTGGTGGACTACCAATCAAATTTCAATTTTGTCTAATGTGCAGACTTTTACACATTTACCCAGTTAAAACTGCCACCCTGGCATGAGATAATTAAAAGCTGTGGCATGTTTGGAGACCTCAGCACTAGCATGCCAGCGGTTTCTGATTAGGTATATGTTATCTTTTCCTGATGCTCTGGGATGTCACCAGGGAGTGATATCCTTACCTCAGAAGCTGACTAGGATGAAAGCCAAAACTTACCAGAATGAAATGGCGCCCCAAGAGACTAAATAAAATCTGTGCATGTTTTGTACAGGCAGAGATTAATTAATCAGTATCTGTCTGTATTGATTTTGAGGTTGAGCTTGCCACACATTACTGACCATTTTTATTGGAATATTTTACATGGTGGTCTAAGCATTTTACTTAATTATAGTACTCTATATGGAGCTTTGCTACTATTTACTTAGATATGTGGCCTCTGGGTTTTCTCTGTTTGCTATGACCATCTGCTCATTATTTCCATTCATTCTGAATAGCGAATGCACTATCTCCTATGTGTACAAGCATATGAAAGGAAACTGCTTTCTTTTATCTGCCATGTTTTTTTTATTTATTGAGTTTTATTTTTCCCTACTTGCACTTATTATACTTTTTGCTGCTAACAGCTGCATAGTAATTGGTGGATGTAATGATTTAAACTCTGTAATTAGTAGCAACTGGCTGTCTTGAAACTGATTCACAAATAAACAATGGTATTTTGTTTAAAGGAGAACTACAAGTTTAGTTTTCAAAGTTACAAGTCTAGATAAGGTTTAGCTAAATGAACAAGACTTTATAATGTCTTGTTTGATAGACATAAGATTTTGCACGCTCATTTAAGATTGCTTATCTTATCTTATATTAGGCTACAATGTTTCCACGTTTTGGTTGTCATCTATTTTAATAAGACTATCTGCAAGTAAAGATTCCTTAACTTGGCCCATGTTTGTACATATAAAGATCGAGGTTTATTTACCAATTTGAAGCCGCTTTGTTTAATGTGTTGAACTTAGGGAAAAGTTTTATTTGGTAAGTAGTTTAGGGTGATGACACACCTTGCAAGTTTTGCCTCCCTTATAGCCCTGTTCTCTGGCCACTAAAATTAAACAGAAGCTAAAATAGTGGTATTTGGAAAGGGTTAAACAAATGAATCTAAGAAAAGGGCCAGCCTTCTGTTGGTCCATCAACCTGCCCCAAGGTAGCAGAACGGACAGGAGTTGTGTTGTGACTAGATGACAGGAAGGGTGTTTGATCTAAGTTTGGTTGCCCTTCCCAAGAGAAGGCAGTGACTCAAGGAAACTGTCAAATCCTTGGTTAAAACCTTACAAGACGAAACAAATTTTTTGCATTGAAGTATCACATTTCAACTGAGACGGACTGAGCAAATGAACCATTGTGCATGGTGATTAATTGCTAACAATGCTGTTCGGCAATGGTGCACTCACTAACCAGGAGACTTGCAACTTTGCTAAAGGATTGTGTCAAGATCAGGTTGGATGCTTACCAATCGGATGGTTGGAAATGTCAAAAGTAAACGAGCTTGCTGCTGCTTTGGGGGTGAGTCAGAGGCGGACATGGAATCTCATTGAAATTCTCTACATTGATCTACATTGCTTTGGCAAGTCACAAAAAAAAAAAGCTAACCTTAATCTAGATTGAAAATGTATTTGTGAAATCCTTCTCAGATGCAGTTACTGGTAGTGAAGTAATTTGTAAAACTACCTGGGCAACTCCACAGTTCTACTATTAGTGACTTCCTTCTGTCTGCACATTGAAGCCACCAGCAACTTTGAAGATTATGCTTAAAGGTGACAGTGCAACATGATGATTTGCAAGCAAAAGAAGACAGTGAATGTATTGCAAAGAAAGGTTAATGAAATATTGGAAATCCTGTCTGTGTCTTGTGGAGCCTGTGTTTGAGGATGTCAACAAATCTTGAGGATGTGAGAAGCAAAGGTGGAACACGCAGCTCAGCAAAGAAGCTGAAGATGAAAGGATACTGCAGTGAGCCAGAACAGATTGCTAAACATCAAAATGTTTTGGGTTCTTGATTTAATCTCCATTCAGTTGAATTGGTGTTTCAGCCATTCTAAGTATGGCATTTTCGGATTTGTCAATTTTTTCTCTGTATAAAAATGAGAACTTGTCAGCATTAGATTTGACAGTGGAACTGATCTGAATGCTCATGACCAGAGTTTCAAACAGTGAGCTATAGCTTTGTTGGGCAGCTTCTCCCTATAACCACTTCATCATGTGAGCAGTCCTTCAGTACACTGAAGTTAATCAAGAATCACCTAAACTCCATGAATCTGAGATGAGACAGAATATAATTTCATTGACAAGTTTGTAAATGGCAGTAGGTAGGAAATAGTCGTCCAGTATCTACCGTGTCTTTTAAATGGAACATTTCAAAAGATTGTTTATGGTTAAGTATTTTTAAAATTCTAGTGATTTCTTAGTATATTTGGTACTTTATTTGTGACACTTATTAGTAAAACAGTGGCCTTACTCTTTCCCTAAATCTCCAAAAAGATTATGAACTCAATACCCTTTTCATGTAATTAAATAATAAGGTATAATCTAAGTTTATATTGTGGTTTTTATCAAAATCTGAACCAGCAACCCCGATAAACCTATACCAAAGCCACTAATTGACACTCGTATCATTTAGAATTGGATGATTGTACATTCTGTGAATTGTGCCACAGTCATTTAGTCACATTAGAGCCTTATTTTTATAATATTATAACTGGAGAACAATGTGCTTAGTCATTATTGTTCTTTATAAATATGGTGATTTTATTATTAACAGAAGTTGTTCATGAATAGATTATTTATACAGAAAAATGTTCCATAATACAGCATAAATATCCCATAGATATTTTTGTCAGTATGGTAGCTATTAAGAATGATTAATGGGGGGGCCATCTACTGTAGTACTGATTCAGACCAGGTTGGTGTCAACAAAGATAATTATTTTCAAGGAAAATAATTGTAGCATCGAGATTTTATTGACCAACATTACTGTCATGCAGTTTTGTTGCAAATGAGTCATTGGACATGTATTTTATAATGATGAATGTGGGGACATTTAATTTTGTACATGCATATCACTTGTGTTTAGTGTGGGTTCTGCTGCATTCACATGAGACAGAACCATTAGTAAATGCGCTATTTTACCAACAAAAATGATACGAGTTTTCCCAAAAGAATGCATACACACTTTTGTATACTACCATATAAAGGCATTTTGTGTAAACTCACCTCGTTTGGAAGCTCCCAAAGCAACGTAAGAGCGTAATTCTGATGTTGCATGTTTTCAGTGAATGGCAAAAATGTTTGGGCATTTTCAGATGGATGAATACTTTACTGGGGGGGGGTGGTTGGAGCAAAATGGACCAGTTGAATACCCATCAGATTTTTATCTGTTGGTTATCTTTAAGGACAAGGTGTATGCCAGAAATACCATCTACAAATTCCAACAAAAAATTGTTGATGGTTCAAAAGCTATTCCTGTGAAAACATATGCTACTGTGTGTCACACTGGTTAGATGCTGCAATGCCTGTTTTGATATCAATGGCAGACATTTTGAACATACGTTGTAGTGTATCATGCTTGTGTATAAAGCAAAAATTCTATCTAGCAGTGTCTGTTTACTTGACTATAGAAAAAAGTCATTATTTGGGACACTTTGGTGAAAGTGTTTGTAATTTTTTAATGGTGCTGAACATGCTAGTTATGGTACTGTTTCTTTCCCTTTGAAAGTGTAACAATACAAACTGCAGTTTGTGAAATAATAACAGCTAACCTATGAATATACTATAAGGCTGTCAATGTACTCTTTTGTCAAGGAAAGCAATGTGAGTGATTAGAGGTTTAATGTGCTTATCATATAGAATTTACTAGTGTGCAATGTCTTTTAGTTTTTATAATATTTGTCTGTATTGTTTGAACCTTTCTAGAGTTCATTACTTAATTTCAGTAATTTTCACTTCACAAATTTGTAAAACTGCGATGTTTATCATGATGCAAATGTTGCATAGAAATGTTGGGTGACTATCATAGCAGTCAAGACTCACTAGCCTGTTATGATGGTAATCTCTCTTTCACATTATTCAACCCATGACTAATCATCCAGTGACATTTTGTTTTGGAAGTGTAGTAGAAAATTGAAATTATCTATAAGATGAAAAGTAGGACATTGGGGAGGCATAGCTTTGACATAATATAAAACAATACACAAAGACAGTTTTATTATTCTTACCAAAATATGCTGAAATTTATTTGAATTTTTGTTTTTTTCTAAATGCAAAAGTTCATATAATAAAACTTTCAGATTACAGTTAGTGAGTTTTTTTGTTTTTTTTAATAAAAAGCACTCATTTTGTAACAGTGCATTAGATTAACAAATATATGTATAATTAGAATGTTAATTAATGTTGCATTTAACTGTACCGGGGTGTGCACATGTTTATTAAACATCCTCGTATATTTTTATCTATGTACCATATTTCTGAGAGGCCAGCCTTGGTGGGCGGTTCTTTCACTCTGTTCAGTCATCTTTGGAGATTGCAAGCACTTTGGCATCTCTTATCTCCTGCTGTACCGAACCTCTGTGTGTTGATGGAATCAGATTTCATCCCAAGAACATCACCTGCCTGAAGGATGATGCGCAGACAAATCTCAGGTTTTCCTATTACAGTGTATTATTGTTCTGTTGGTTGGGGCCAGAACATTCTTCATTAAGTAGCGCCTGCATGTGTCGGGAGGAACCGTAGCAGGAAGAGGCCTGGTATTAACAGTAAGTACATCAGCGATGAACGACCCTGGGAAACGACTGCTGGATGCTTTGTAATGATGGTCATACTCTTGAAAGTCTATCATGTCGAACTTGCAAGTCCACTTGTCAGTACCAACACTCACTTGTGCTCTCGATTAGCCGAGTTCTTAATTTTCTCCCAGTCCCAGCTTGTTAAACAAACTGACATTTATTTGTTGAAAGTGAATGAAAGTTTGGCTTTGTTTGCTGAGGGAAAATCGAAAGTCAGGTCCCGAATCTGCCCACATCTTGTTTTCTTATAACTACAACCTGTAATAAACCTGTTCTCATAAATTACACAGAAAAGTGAACACAGAGTAGCAGTTGGGAACAATGGCAAGTAACATGCATGCATACAGACATGAACTCTGCATGTACTTACCTGGCTGCCAGGTATAAATCTTTCCCCATCATACTATAAATGTTTTCCCTATTTGTCCAGATACAAAAACTAAACTTTCATGATTAATTTTTTTTTTTTTTTTTTGGAGAGAAATTGAATGCAGTAACACAGGAGATATGTTGTGTAGAAAGAGAGACATTGGATAATGAAAACTAGGGGCATTCAAATGAAATGTCAGGCTTTACTTAAACATTCTTAGTATTTAGTTTAATAGCATTAACTGTTTTGAAAAGAATTCACATGTGAAAGTCGCCCTGTAGTTGAATATAATCACGTTGAATTCTGTATCAGTAAATAGCTGCTACTTGGGCTTCCGTTTCCAAAAGATAGGATTTGTGTAAATGCTAAACAAAAGCTTGACTTGGATTATCATGATCATTTATTTTCATATTTAATTTTCCTGTTTTTTGTCTATTACTGAATATACACAAAGCGAACATTTTTTGGTAGCAGCGGCTGCAGCAAATCAAATAGGTGCAGTAGAATGGTAAATAAAACCCAGACCACTAATACTCTGTCCAGATATATAACCTAAGTTGGTTAAAGACGAGTAGAACAATTGGATACATTTCTATCATTCTTTAATGGTCTTAGAAAATGGAAATCTGTGTGGTACGATAACAGCTGATCTTGCTTATCCTGAGTTTGCAAATGTACCTTCCGAAGTATAGACACGTATGACTAACGAAGTTACTGCGTTAGGATTTTTTTTTTAAAATCATCATCTTTAGATTTCAAAGAACTTTTCATTGCTACTTGTTTACAATAACAAAGGCTGTCAGTTGCTGCTCCCATTTATCTACTCAATCTTCGTTCCTCTGCTGAAATAATTGATACACAGACTGGTCTTTTATTATCCCCCCTCTGAATGACACCACCACTGATTAGAGTGACTGCCAATTTATTTTTTCTTTTTTTTCCCTCCTTTAAATTGCTTTTGCAACAACAAAAAAGAAAGTATTCTGACCCCCAATCGAATAAAATTCTATTTTTTAATTGCTGGTTTATCATTGTCTTTATCTTGCTTCTGCATGTATATTTAAAGAGACTAATTCATAGTAATTTAACACTTAAAATAGTGTTTTGTTTTAAAGATCATCATCGTATTATGATCTTTTACAAAATGTAATTGGACGGAGCGGGCAAAGAAATAGATTATGGAAGAACTTTAGTTTCTCAGAAAGCCAAAAAAGGATATAACAAAGTAGCCAGAAAGTAAATCAGTTGACTGGATGTTTTAACCCTCGGTATACCGCGTCAGTTTTTATCGTATACCACCCAGCCTAGAAGCACCAGTTAGTATTTGTGTTGAACTGACTCTCAACACTAGAAATGCAAGGGGTTTGAGTGATAGAAGGATTAATGTAAATGTGTTACAGTCCCTTTTGCTCAAAAAAACCTGTGATGTGGATTCGAATACAGAAAGCTAAAAATTACTTCAGATGCTAGTGATGCAAAAATTAAATATAAGAGTGAACATGTGGATCTCAGCTCTGTGTGCTGGCTGGGGGAATCTCTCTACACGCTCCACGTGTCTGTGTTTCCACCACAACTGTTGACTTAAATATGTCCCCTGTAGTGAGAAAATGTGGGTAGAAAGGAATACTAAGCCTAAAGATATAATGCATGATTAGAAATAAAATTGATGAATTAATCTACTAAAGCAGTAGGTCCAGATAATTATCTAGTTATTATTTTTTTTTTTTTTTTAAGTGCTTGGTATTTTTGTGGATCTTTTGACTAATAGGATTGAAGCTTGTAAACATGTGGTGGTCTTTTTAGCTTCAACAAATATTTTTGTTTAATCTTCTAAAATAAATTATTTTTTAAACAATGGAGTTCATAGTTATGTACAAAGATAGTGTTTTGTGTGCGTGCACAATATACATAAATGATGACTAGACGTGTGAGGGTTGGTCTGATACAGTTTTTTAATTAATTAATTAAGGCTTCTAAGCAGGAGGACCAATTAGTTACAAGTTATTTCAGTTAACTACAGTCAAAAATACTAATGATCACAACTATAAATCAGCTTAAACATCAGCATTGCTTGATATAATAGATATATGGGGACTTTGGTGATAGTGTAAACTGGTGGGCTCCTTGTTTTCCAGTTTCCTTGTAACAACTGGACTGCTAGCTTGAGCTTGTTCAGGTTTCAGTATTGCCAGAGAAAACATCCTTTTTGTTACATATCCTGGAAAATATGTACTTCTAAATAGTTTATCGTAAAAAAAAAACTAGAAAGAGGAGAAGATTGTTTGAGGCAATAAGAGGTCAACCGTGGGTCGTATTCCATGTTTCTATCAGTGTAAATGATGCTAGCACACAAATGTGAAAAAATTTCCTGAGCACACTATACTCATTATTCCTGATAATAATAAAAAAAAAAAATGGTAGAGATTGCATTCAATGAACAAAAATCCTAAAAAAGATAAGAAATATGAAATAATCCAGCTAAGAAATAGTCAAGTTTCTCAATTACACCGTCTGGAAGTCAAGTCTGGCAGGATAGACTCAGGAAAAGATTCGTGGATACTTTCCAGCAGTATGGTATAATTTATCTGCCAATAAAGTTAAAGTTGAGAGGATGTTACTAGGCTATGAAACTCAGAACTAGTGGAATTTTAGTTTTTTAAAAGAGTTAGCGTTTTTATGTTGCACAAAATACTGAGATTCACTGGCATCCTTAACACTTATTTTTTTTAAATATTAGAAAAATATGGATGGGACTTTGATACTTAAGTTCCTAGATGTATAAGAATGGCTCTGCCAGAGATGCATAAAATTATGAATGGTTTCTGTGGAGATGTTGCTCATAGCTTTTTGAATTAGAAATGAAAAGGCATGGAATGGTTGTATTCTGAATTTAACTTATTGTTTGCAAGACTTGGTATTAAAAATATTTCACTTGTAATTGATTGGGAACAAGTAAAATAAATTAGTAGTGAAAGTCAATGGCTGGAGGAACTCGTGTTAGCCGCAAGGGCTTCCTGGAGATTTTCTTCATTCTGCACACATTTATTATTGTTAAGATTAATAAGTAAAATTTATTGTTTAATAACATTAGCAGAAATGTGCATGAGACTGAAAACCATTTGTATTTCCTGAAGATATTAACCATAAATTGGAATAATAATTTTAATTTTGTAAGATGTACAACACAGAATTAATGAATGTATATAATAATAGTATTTTTGTTTCTTTTGAACCTGCATGTCTGTTAAACTAGAAATTGAATATACACAACATTATTTGTCACTGAAAGCTATTCTAATTATGAACCAACAAGTGGAGAATTAGGGGGGGGAAAGGGTCGTGCTAAATTGTCTGTTGATTGGAATTCTATACTTCTGCAGGTGCACCTTTTATTAGAGTAATGAAGAACATTACAGCCACTGCAAGTGAACCACTGAACTTGCGTTGCTTTGTATCAGGCTATCCCATTGCTTCTGTTTCTTGGTCAAAAGGTAAGTTTCACAAGTACCTGGAATACCTGGTGAGAATGCCGTGAATATTCATGCTTGCATGCTGCTGAAGAATAATGGATCTATACTGGTTAAATCAAGAGTAGCTAGCAACTAATGGGATTTTCAATTATCTGCCCTTAACTTAGTTTTTCAAGATGGCTTTATCGCTCAAGTTTAAAGGTTGTTAACCTAAAATGTATATTAGCAAAAGTTTTTTAAGTAATGCTTGATGAGATGCTTCAAAAAAATAAGTCAATATATGTGCATCTCTCTTTATCTTTATTTAAGGTTTGTCTAAAATAGTTTTTCTCCTAGTTTAACACTGCAAGTGTTGACTGAAATATATAATTTTTTTTTTTTTTAAAGCTGTTTAAATTGCTATAATCCAGTTACTTTCTTGTCAGAAACAGGTGATAAGTTTGACCTTTTTTTTTTTTAGTGAAATTAGATCATTCTTTTTTTCTCTGTTTAACTTTACTGGTGGTCAAATACTACCAATCAATCATCGACAGCGCGTGGACCATGGGGAGCTAAATGTGAACAATGTCCAGAAAAATGCTGATGATGGAGAATACACCTGCACAGCTGTTAACTTGGACAGCCAAGGGATGAATCGAAATGTTTGGGTTCATATCATAGGCAAGTTTTCCTTTGTTATGAGTTGATTGGACAGGTGGTGTTGAGATAGTCTGCTTTCATGTTTGATTTTGAAACAAACTTTGTTTTATTACCTCTTCTAAAAGTATTCGTATATATATATTTTTTTATATATAGAAAATGGGTATTGATCCCAACAGTAATCTCATAAATATACATTTTCCAAGCATGCGAAACCTCGGTAATGCATATTTATGGCATTACTCTATCAGGATCAATACTTACTTCCTGTAAATACATATGGTGTACTTCTCAAAGGGTTAAACTAGGTTTATCAGCAGTATTTTTTAATGTCAGCAGAAGGGATCAAACCTGTTCTTGCTTTTACCAAAGATTTATTGGATTTTTTAAGTTTAATACGTGTAAAACTTTATTAAAATTTTTAATATTTTTTGCAAAGCTTCTCTTTAAGAAACTTATATATAAAAAAAGTTTTTTTTTTTTTCTTTTTTTAAAAATGTTTTTAGAGCCACCAATAATCACTCCTTTCACTTTCCAAAAGAGAACCATCCAAGGACAGAGAGTGATGGTCATCTGTGTAGTCAGTAGTGGTGACCTGCCAATCACCATCCGTTGGTTTAAAGATGGCCAGCTCATAACTGCCAATCATGGCGTAGCTGTACACGTAAGTTTGGACTGTCACTATACCGGGAGAGGAGAAACTGTTCGGAGGCATAAGGACTGTTGACGTTTCTTCTGACCTTGCTCTTTAATTGGGGTTACTGATGAGTTCTTATGGCCATCAAAGAGATACGTTGTACCCTCCTGTTTTAAAAAATCAAAACCTCTCAGAATTTTTAAAATGAAGAACTCTTTTATTCATTGCTGCCTTTCCCCTAGCCTAATCATGCTGGTATACGTTGATTGTAGCTCAGACAAATACATATGGGCTTTGTTTTATGAGTATGGCATTTATTGCAGTTCTGTTTTACATCACTAGACATGTGAAGAACAAAGAGCCAGTCAGTTTACTGTAGTGACATTTGAACTTTGTATCATCTTCACATTAAACACCCCTGTTAGTGTTGGATGTGGTTGTGTGTTTCAGAAAAGTGGCTCATACACCAGTGTTCTGTCCATCGACAACGTCATCCCAGCTCATGATGGGAACTACACGTGCTTTGCCAACAACTCTGCAAAAGGTGTTAACTATACAGCATCGCTGCATGTACTTGGTAAGGACACGATAGCTGCTGTTTGCTTTTTACACTTGAGGATAATTAATGTGCATCATAATTCATGGGAACTATGGAAGTAAATATCGCATGACTAATTATTGGCCAAAGGAGGTAAAAATTCAAGGTACTTATTAAACATCAACTGTCTGCACGCTGGTGGTGAATGATATTGGAATTTTAACTTTGAAAGTTTCAATCTTTATAAAGATGGAGCAGAAAAATGTATCGCAGTGAAATAGTAATGGAAAAACAGAGTGCATTGTATTGTGCATTGATTCTGATTTTCTGAGAAACCAAAAGTCTGCAACAAATCTAACTTTAATGCTGCTAGCATGAAACTATCATAGCAATGTGTTGTTTAAGGGATACTGGAATTTTATCTCTACAAGAAAGAGGAGTTGAGTAGCAGAGGATAGTGGGAAGATCAGTGCAGTTAACCCTATCGGCTTTATTTCTGTGTTTGTATTTTCTCCCAAAGTATAAACTGTTTGCGTTTTACTTAGAATGAAGTATTTCAAATTCTGTGATTTTGAAACATTTAAGAGAAAAAAAACAAAACTATACTGGAAATATGCATTGGATCAATTAAGATCTAGGTGGCTTTGTTGAAACTAATTTTTTTTGGACTGTTAAAAGGAATAATTTACCTAGCAAAAGTTGAAGATGCGAAACTCTTGTTAGGTGTGGTGATCTATTTGAAAACTAACTCGGTGATTTTGCTTGGCTAGAACAAGCTGTTGTCTATTGCAGACACCCCTGACTTTAGCAAATGCCATGGAAGTATGGCATGGTGCAAGCCAACAGCACCTTGATTGTCGGTGATTAGCCGAAATGGCATGTTTTACTGGGATGGAGGTAGATTTAGAAGTGCTGTCATACACCTGGTCTGTGCTCACGGATGGTTTACTGTGTGAAAGACTCCAACAAGTTCAAGATGTGAAAAATTATTGATAAACCTTAAATTAAAGTTAAGTCAGGTTCTTCTAAGATAGAAACTCCATTCAGATGAAATGTTCACTTTGTTTCATTCAAAGATCTGCTGATAAAATACCTAGAACGTTCAACAAATACAACATTGGTGTCTTCTGTTTTTTTAAAGACCCAAAGTTTGAAAAATTTACATGTAAAATCCCAGAGATACTAAATACATTCCTGTATTTATTCTATTTCATGTAGTTGTGAACAAGTCTGACTTCCTTTTAGGTATTAGGGTCTCAGAACACAGAAAGAGAGTCTGCATTTGCTCTCAGTGTAAACTCTAACCCTGTCCCATTTGGTCTGACAGCACATTTTAAGCTTATGAATCCAGGGTAAAACAGAAACAAAAGTATATGTATACTAACATTATTAGCAGAAACAAGGGCCTTAGAATTGACAGTTCTTGGTGGGATTTTTTTTTTAAAGGAAAAAACTCAAGTCTACAATTATGACAATGGTCCACACATTTAAAAGCATCCTTTTGCATTCTATAAATTTCTTTTATCACATTTAGGTTAGTTTTCTAAGATTAATATTAACGAGGACAATTTTCTTGCATTAACAAAGCTGGATATTATGTCGTCAGAGCAGGATTTCCCCTTCCTCCTTAACTTATGGTGTTTGGCTCCTATTTTAAAGAGAGACATCCTGTGGAAGTTCCTAACAAACTATGCTTGACCTCGGGGTCAGGATTGCTTTCAGTGTTAAGGATTATTATAGCCTACTGATGTCCCTGCTCACTGAACTAAGACCGCATCAGTTTGGCAACATTCATCTGTTAAGATCTTGTGTGCAGTGGACATACTGACTCAGACTCAAAACCGCTGATCGCATCACGCGTTTTGGGATAATATTTCAAACTTGCAACTTTTGGTGGTTGATCCTAGACGAGAAGATAATGTTTTAAAAATGTCTTTCTTTAAGTAGTTACTGGATGATGTGCTTTTGTTTTATCAATCATTTTAGTTCCTCAACAATGGGTGGTAGAACCGCAGAACTCTTTTGTCGTGCTGCAGAAGTCCACAAAAATTGACTGTCAGACGTCTGGGGTTCCTGAACCTGTTGTCAAATGGCAAAGAGCACAGGGTACTGTGTCAGTCTAACTCCTTTTATTTGCAGAATATAATGCTAACTGATTTAGATAATGTAAAATCTCATTCGGAGAGCATCCTAAAGAATTCTTGTCATTACATAGGAAAAAGCAAAATCAGACCTAATTTGTCAGTGCCGTTTAATTTCGTTTTTATTCTTTAACCTTGTGTTTTTGACAAATTTCCCCACTTGTTTAAAATAGCAGCTATTTACAGAAGATGGCTGCACAACAGTCGGATCATCTCTCCGTGTTCTAACTGAACAAGTTTGTTTGAATTTTGCTTCATCCGCAAAAGAAAAAAATTAAACAAAAAACACAGTACAGTTCTATATAATAAATGGAATACCTTAGGTTGAGATATGTTAATTCTTGTTTATAGCAGCCACACGCACCCTCCCCCAACTCCTCAATCCCTTGCTTTTCTGATGTATTCAAATTTCCTATTTCGATAAGTTATTTATCTGTCAGGCATACGTGCAAGGTGTTGAAAACAGCTGCCGTTTTAGAAATGCTTTCATCAGGAGCAGTTAAAAATGATGAAGCAAGAAAACAGTGGCTGCCTGTAACTTTGCCCATCTTTCTTTGTCGCTCTCTCTCGTGCTAATTTCAGTTTTCCGAATTTTCTCCCCCCCCCCCCCCTGTAACTAGCAGAGAGATGTTAAATGGTTGACGTTCCTAGTGGTTTTGATAAAACTGCTGAGATAAAAACGATTAACTCTCTCAAATCTAATTTGTTTCCTCCTCCTCAGTTCAGTTTGCATAGACTATTTTTGGTTTGTTTTCAAGGATCGACACCTGGAAATTACATTGATTTGCTCTACAGTATTGAAGGAAGCAGAGTAAAAAACAGGCTACATTTGCTGAGTAACGGGACACTTATAATCTCAGATGCAAAAGAATCTGATATGGGATATTACCTGTGCAGAGCCAGTAATGGAATTAGCTCAGAGTTAAGCAAGGTTGTGCTTTTAACCGTCCACAGTAAGTTTCTGGTGCTTGTTGTTTGTTTTTTGTTTCCTTCCTCCTCATTGTAATAATAGGCAATTACTGGGTAACACGTGGGTAAAAGAGTGACTCTGCTAACAAATGAAAGTTCATTCCCACATTTCATTGCTGTGAAAGTTGAAAAACTGATGAACACTCGTAGAATTTGACTAACGGACGGTATTTGTTGGAAAATGGAGCGATTCTGTTTGAATGCTGCTACCATGCTAGTACTTAAGGCAAACAAATGAAAGGGAGAACTATGAAGTTGTTAAATTTGGAATCTGGGAGATGATCTTTAGTAGTGTTGGATTTTTGGAATACTTTCTTAATTATTGGTGGATAAAAACTCCATTTTAATTTCCTGGAGACAGGCAGAGAACCTTGTTTGTATGTGCGTGTGCTTCATTGTATCCAATTTGAGGTGGCCCGCAGACTTCAGTGGTGGGAGTTGGGAAAGAGAAGGAACCTACTAGAGCAGTTCAGAGTTGAGAGGACCCTTCCACCTCCCATACACAGGACACAAGTGGTAGAGAAAAATGAGAAAAGCCATGCCACTGGTCGACCACCAGATATGATGTGTGGCTCCCACTGGGGGCCGTATGTTACATGTTCTGCTAAGCCGGACAGAGCCACATTGAGAAAGTGTTTTTTTTTTTCCTTGTTTGTGTTTTTAATCTCTTTACAGTTCCAGCTCGATTTGAGCAACCTTACAAAAACTACACTGTCAAAAAAGATGAGAATGCCACCTTGGAATGTTCTGCACTAGGCGACAAGCCCATTTATATGATGTGGAATTTTAATGGCGAATCACTTAATGTACAAACGAACCCCAAGTAAGTGTCTGTACAGATTTCCGAACATGATGCCTTTTCCAACTTCTCACGGAAGTTAAGTTTCATCTCTGAGTCGTAGGTGTTTGTTAATGGAATATGGTAAATGCTCTTATTACGAAGTCAGAAATTCCATCTTATCTCTGGTTTTAAACCTGGTGGGTTTAGTCAGGCAAAAACGAAATAGATGCTTTTTGTAAGTAAAAACTAATGGAGATCATAACAAGTCACTAAGAAAAATTGGTATCTGACCCTAACCCTTTGTTTGCTCTGCCTAATGTTTTCTTCCTCAAAAGTATGTATTTCAAATTTGTCATGTCCTTGCTTGCAATTCTGTCTCAACTCTGGAAATTATTTTGTAGAATGGATATAACTACTGAAGATACTGAGAATGGGAAAATTTCCCGTTTGGCAATTAGTTCTGCTGTCCGGGAAGACACGGGGTCCTATATGTGTAATGCCAAAAATCAATTTGGTATTGGAGTTACTACATTGAAACTTATAGTTGTTGGTAAGTATTGATGATACATCTTTACTGAATTGACTTAAGAAATTTAAATGATTTAAATAAATAGTTCTTAATTTGTTCTGTTGGTTATTAATTCCTCTACCCTTGGGTAGGAAATTGTCTACACTTCCACTGTGTAGAGTGTCAAATGTATATTGTGGTGTAAACCTAGGTGCACTTCTCTCTCTATAGTAATTTATAATGGAAAAAAAAATTGTGTTAAGCTACTAGAGACAGCTTTCCTTTATATATTTTCCATTTTATAAGAAGTTGCCATTTTTAAAAGATTTACTCTATTTTTTGCAATGGCTATAACAGTTTGTCCCTTTTAAAAAAATAACAGAAGTTCCAGAGTCTCCACTTAACCTAAGAATGGCAGAAGGAAACAGCACTTCTTTCAGTGTTGTCTGGGATGAACCTTATGATGGCAACAATGAGATTACTATGTACAGCGTTCAGTTTAAGAATGCTTCAGGTAAGAAATAAGCAAGCTTTTGGTGCATGAATTGTCTGGCACTGGCAATAGAAAAAAATATTTTTCTGTAAACTCAGCAAGTAACATTTGGCTATATTTGTGTTGTGAAGACTGGCATATGACGAGGAAAATAACCCTGGGAAAGAAGTATCATGGTGCCAAGGTTATCCACTAGAGAGTGTAGAGCCAATCCTACACCATGAAGAACTCGCCACTTTACAGTTCATTTTTGTGTGTGAGAGGAAACCAGAATACCCAGGGGAAACTGAGCTGACACTCAATCTTTGTAGTAGCCTAACTACTGGGCCCACATTTACTTACCAGTTCCATCATGTGATGTCTCTACTGCCTTTTATCCTCTTTGTTCTCCCTGGTCCAGCTGTTCTACTAGCCAATGCTCAGATCAAGCCAACTTGCTTGTGCTTAGAAACTCAAGCTCCAAATGTTTGGTAGAATATCTAAAAAACACAAACAAAGAAACATTAATAAGATGACAAATTTGCTTTCTTCCCTTTTTGAAGTGCTTAGCATCAGTTTCAAATTAGAAACTAAATGAGGAACACACTTGACAAACGTTCAGACTGTCGTCGTCAACTTAAATCCTTATGAAGTATTTTCAGAAGGCTGTTAAATAAGAACCATTTTACTAGCCAACCATTGTGGTTTGTTTTTTTGTTTTTTTTGTTTTAAATACTTTTATTAATATCATTACCATACATACGGTGCTTTATTATTAATAACAAATATTTTGCTTGGAATTTTTAGCTTTAAGTTTCTGGTCACCATGAGTAATATTTATGTATAGCGCTTACAAATAAAAAACAACTAGCCTTGTTGCTTATTGATCTGGAATAGTCCTGGTGATACAGTTACAGGAAAAAATTCTATGAAATACTGCTGGATTTTTATCATAAACGCTGAATTAAATATTTTTGTCATTTACATTAATTAATTATTTGACTGATAGAGTTTGTACTGAAAATCTAGTTATTATTACATGGACTTCTTTAATCGAGCACCTGGCAAATGACCTATCAGCTACAATAACCGGAATTACAGTTGTTCCACCACCTGTGGTCCGGTGGTAAATACCATGGTGTGACTATACAGATCCTGCTATAAGAAGAGTCAGCTTATTTACTCGTAATGATAGAAGTTGGACCGCCAGCACATTTTCAGTAATTTCATATTTAGTGACGTTTGGCTCGGGTTAACTGTTGTTATTTATGCATGTGATTTGTTAGTTCTCTAAAAAGTTATTTATAAGCTTAGTTGTTACTTGATCGTAGGAAGTTTTCTTATTTCCAGACCAGTGGCAGGGGGTGCTGGCCAATATGACCGTATTTCCTGCCGATTTACTGACAGCAGAAATCCGGAACCTTCACCCGGCCTATTTCTACCACGTTCGTGTTCTGGCAATAAATTCAATTGGCCAAGGTGTGCCTACCCATCCGATAACTGTGCAGACCAGAGAAGAAGGTGAAGAACATTTGAAAACCACTTAATAACTGGTTCTGGGATTTCTCATGAAATACTAAACTCTTAACAAAAAGAAATGGGCTTTAAGTGGGGAAGTATAAACGCCAGCAGCAGGTGTTTTAAATATTAGTTTGACATCAGTCAATAAAACTAAAGAAATTGGTTGACATTTGATGTTTAAGAAAAAATGCTGAAGTCTGTCGATGGAAAAAAAACAAACTAACTCCTATTACTAAAAACGTTCTTCAGGATAGGTAGCTTATTTAAGGAGAATTTCAGTGAATTTTACCTCTCAGTACTTGTCCAGCGTGTGGGCGATGCCATAACTCTTATCAAGGATGTATGCACCATAAATAGGCAGAGCCATGTGATTTGTGTCATTCTTCTCCAAAACAAGATGGCAAGCCTCCAATAACACCGTCTTCCTTCCGTAAACCCGTGCATCAACATTGGCGACACTTGAGGGCATCCATCAGGGAAAAAACCCCCGGTTTCAGTTTCCTAACTCAAATGAAGAAGAACAGAGTGCAAAGGTTGGCTGCATGCCTATTGCAGAAAGTCCCTACTAGAAACTTTAATTCTGTAGATGGTATACCAAACCAAACTGGTAACTACTGGGGTTTAGACTTGGGCCCGTCCGCCCCCAACCTTAGCAATCCAGTGGTCTACAACTAGACCACTCCAACCCCTGTAATATTGTAAGGATAATTGATTGATTCTTATTTGCCATTGAAATTATTACTTACGACTTTAATGCCGAAGCAAAATCATGAACAATAGCAACTTACATCCAGTTAAGTAAGCAAGAAGTGTGAATATACAGAAAGTTTTAATTTATTATGATGTGAATAAAGAAAAAGCATTTTGTTTTTTGTTCTAAATCATGTTGCACACCTGTGACTCCTCAATACATCATGGTCACTTTACGACTAAGAAATCTTATGCCATATTCCCCAACTAGGCACAGTGTGAGTTGAGCTACGAATAACTCAAATAAAATATTATGATGCTGCTGCTGCTTTTTTAGACATTTTATTTATAGGTCTGATTTGATTTTTCTGTTCCAGAAATAAACTTACATGTAATGTACACCGTTACTGCGTTCAGTTATTGTGAAAGCCGAAGCTAATACGCAGGAACATGAGCCACCTTTCATCTGCAGAATGTAATTGTTTCTCCTGTAAGAATGTATTTAGTTAAAGAAATAACAGCTCAGATTCTCTGACATTTTTGCAGGTAGTCGTCAGTGATTGTCGTGCATTATGGTTAATTTTGATGAATAGTATACTAATGGTATTTACTCGTACATACTTTTTTTCTATCGTGCTTCAAGAATGATGAACGATGGAGGACTCAATGTGAGATGATTTTTAAGGAAAAGAGATTGATTTTGTTGCATTCTGTGCTGGGAAGTGATTTAATTATGGTATGCCGAGACAAGTTTAGAAAAAAGAAAACCAGTTATGTATAGGAACGATTTTAGATAATATCTTATTGTAGGAATGTAGCTCTTAATTGTAGCACTTATTTCCGCCTCATCAATAATACGTGAATACTTTAAAGATGATAATTAACTTGTAACTTCATGCTGGACTGGAATTCCACTTAAGACAGCAGCCATTTGATGGAGAATGTTATACATTAGTATACGTAGGTAAACGATTGTGGATTTTTCACTGAAATGTGTAATTATTTCTTTGTTCCAATAGCACCTTCCGCTGCTCCCACCAACGTTAGGGTCCAAGCCAGTGGGTCAACTTCTCTGAAAGTTACCTGGCAGGTAAGCAATAGGCATAGGTATTTAAAAACTGGTGTTTGCTGCTTAAACTCTTCTGTTTGTTGTTGAAGCTGTCTATTTAAAACACTGAAAGATAATCCAAATCCTCGTCTCTGGGAAGGGGGAGACTTATGAATAAACATATACAGGTTGACCACTTTATTAGGACCTAAGCCTTATAATGGGTTGGGCCAATTTTTGCCAGGCAGGTGTTCTGAGGGATATGTCCCCATTCTGTCATTAATATTGTACATGATCTTCTGTACCTTGCCCCATAGATTGTGATGGTGAATGCATTTTTCAAATTCATCACACAGATGCTCAATTGGATTAAGATTTGGAGATTATGCTGGCCATGGAAGGTGTCAGATCTCTGTCATGTTCCTCAAACCATGAAGGAGCATTGTCATCTTGGAAGTATTTGTCCCTGTCAGAGTAGACATGGAGCATCACTGGATGTACTTGATTGGAAATGATGCTGAGGTAAGCTTTGGCATTTATTCTGCCTTTAAAGGGACCAAGGGGCCCAAAGTATGCTAGCGAAACATGCCCCAAGCAACAACACCACCAGCCGGCCCGGTGGGGCAGGTGGTAGCGGGTTAGCTCCGTAAGGGGACCGTTGCTCCTGTACCGGGTTCGATCCCAGGCTGGGGTCGGAGGAGAGTTGTCGCTGATGATCGCCATAGCGTGAAACAGCTGTACGACATCTCCTTGGTGTCCGACGTGAGAGAGACCTCCCGGGTCCTTGGGGCCCACGGTGTCGGGGGACTGGGCCGTTTGTCGGCTCGACGAACATCTCTCAGTAATGAGGAGGACTCGACAGAGAACAGGCCACTTATCTTTACGGGATGCGATGCCATTGAAAGAACCTCATTCGGAAGTCCAAACTCGCTCAACAACAACAACAACAACAACACCACCACCACCAGAGGCCTGAGCAGTTAGGACCACAGAAGGGGCCAAGTAATTTGTGAGCCCTTTTCTGTCTGTGCCAAAAAAAAAAAAAAAAAAGGTGAACATTGGTTCATCAGACCACATCACTTTTTACCAGTCATTCTTAGCCTGAGGTCTGTGCTCCTTACACCACATGAGGTATCTTTTCATGTTGGTGACTGTGATCATCTGTTTATAGAATGGTTTCCTGCTGTAATAGTCCATTTGTTGCAATGTTCTCCACAAAGTACACCTAGAGATGGGGGGATGAGTATTGCCCTGCAGTGAACGCCTGTCATTTGGCCTATTGTTTGATTTACTATCCTGTCCCACTTCCGTTCTCCCTTTTTCGTTCTACTTGTTTGCCGTTAAAATTCTCTCTTACAACAGACGTTTTCTTCATCTTTAGCCGTTACTGAACTCGGAATGGATATCTTGAAGCGGCTTACTAACGAAACTGTCTGGGCCACTGTTACCTGATCAACAAGTACCCACTGTTGTGCCTCTTTTGAATGCTGTAATATCTTTGCCTTTCCCCATATTTGCAGAACTGACTGCAAATGTGGTTGTCCAAGTGCTGCAGGGATCACCTAGTGGTCTATCAAATTTGCATCTGCAGCTCAGGTCTGAAAGAGTACGAAAGTCCTAATAAAGTGCCTAGCCAGTGCATATACACTATGCCTGCCTGCGAACTTAGACTATTAATGGTGCCAGTCTTTTGTGCCAAATGTAGTTGTTTGGCTTTGTTTTGCTCGTTTCTAGTTGCAGGCCTCAATAATTTTATCTACATTTTAAGGGGAGGGGAGATATTTTTAAAGGCTTTTGGTTTTGTTTTTTTTTTTTTTTTAAATAATTTTTCTGATGATAATTAAATGTACTTTTGAAACTAAAAACAACTGAATATTTGTTCCAGTAAATTCTGTTCTTTCTGTCCAATGACATTTTAAAGCTTTGATGCATAGCAACAAGTTACTGCTATTGTCACCATGATGCGCATGTGCGTGCATGCGTGCATATCTCAAACCATGAATCAAGCAAAGAATTTGAAACATTATAATGACAGAATTCTGGGAAATGTTATTTTTATTTGCCCACTACAATTCAAAGTAGTTGACTTTAATATTGTGTAGTATTATCTCATTGATTTAAATACTGAGAATAGTAAGCTGTTTGGGAAATTATACAATAAACTAAACTTTCTAAAAGCCTTTACTTGAAATTAAAAAAAACAACTGCTTTTAGCAGAGTAGGGGAGGGACCAGAAAGAGATTAATCTACTTTTTATTCTTATTATTTTGAAATTCTAATTCTTCAGCCTCCTCCAGTTGAGTTTAGAAATGGAAGAATCACCGGGTATCTAATTGGCTATAAAATATACAACAGCAGCAGCCCTTACCTGTATGTGAACAAAGTTGTGGAGAACACGAGCGATCTTGAGGTCAGGGTGAAAAATCTGCAAAAATTCACCCGCTATGCCATCCACGTGCAGGCCTACAATGTCATGGGTTCTGGACCAAAGACTGAGGACATGACCGTGTTTACGCTGGAAGATGGTGCATATGTTTGTTTGATTTTTATTTCACATCATTTGACACTTTAAGTAGTTTACACCTGACTTAGCTACTTAAAGATGGGCAATGTGGATATAGTCCAAGGGGCAGAAAAATTGTACTAGGGAGATCCAGCTCAAGACAGCATAGATGTAATCCCATCTGGCCAGGTTTCATTTGAATGTTCCTGGCACAGAGTCCTGCTTGACTTAAAATGATTGACACTTAACACCCACTATTTCATTTGGTAAGGTATTCCAAGCTTTTATGTCCAGTCTGCAAATTCGTTTGTCCACCAGTCCCTACAAGAGGGCGTGTAGTGTCGGGTTTAGTCACTAGAGAGCGTCACCTGCACATCAAGGACCTGGCACTGCTGACTTGCCTACTAGGACTCTTCATGTGTTGGGAGGCCACCACATGACCAGCTGGTGAAGAGGGCCAAGAAGCCATGTTAAGGAGGTATACCAAACTGAGGGATTGAACTCAGGCCCTTACTCTCGGTAGTCCTGTAGGGTAACCACTTACCTGTCTGTTCTGCACACCCCACCTAGTCGCATGCTCAATCTGTGTTGGTGGCCAGGTGCACTCCAGGGAGGCATCTCAACAGCTACTTCAATTGAAAACACCCTGAGTGCTTCAGTCAGGTCTTCCGTAAGACGAAGGTACATTTAAGCAGGTCCTCTCTAGTCTTTTGTGAACCCTGCAATAATTAAGCATACCTGCTTACACTTCCACATTGCTCTGGCTCTTTGAGTTGATGATGAAAGATAAACACCTGCCCAAGACTCTTCGTGACATTTTTAGCTGAACAGAAAGTGTTAAACAGGACCCTCTGGAATTTTTTTTTAAAAGGGATATTTAGCTCATTTACAAACCAAATGTGTGTGGGTTGGTTATGAGACTTTGTGTATGCTTAGTATGGGCATCAGATGAAATCTGAAGAGGAAAATCAGTCTTGATGACTTGAGGTTGCATGTACAAATTTGTGCACACTTATGGTTTAACTTTTAGAATTTCTTGGCTAACACTAAGATTGGTTTTACTTCAACTAATTCTGTTTGCCATCATTTTAGTTTCTATTCTGTGGGAAATAACATTTTTTGGGATGTGATTTAGCTTAGTTACCCACCTCTGGAAACTTATACATGAACAATCAGAAGAAGCTGACATAGCTGTTGCGTCAGAAATTCTAGAATATTTTGTTAGCACCAGAGCAACTTTCTCTATCGAATGTGAGAGAGACAGAGGGTGGGAGGTTGGACATTAGCCAAGGTGTGTTTCTCTTGTAAAGATGTCTGATTGAAATATATATATATATATCTGCTAGAATTACCTGGGAAGGAAGAACTGATTAACTGATTATAGATTTGCACCGTCAGCAGTATAATGCATTTGGTCCACTTCACCCTATAGAAATTATATACAGATGCCTACCCTATATCTTATTTATTTTTATACTGTACTGGAAACATCAAATTTGTTTTTATTAATTTTAATCTCATTTTCTTAATTTTTATTTCTTTTATTTATATATTATTTTTTTTTTAGTTCCCAGTCTTCCACCTGCTGATGTCCGGGCAAAGGCAATGAGTCCTCAGACTATCCATGTTGTATGGTCTGAACCTCCATTCTACACTCTTCATGGAGTTCTTCAAGGCTACAAGGTGCTCTACAAGTCAGTCAGGCTTGATGAAGGTAAACGAGAACTAATTAAATTTCCAGTTCTGCTACCGTTTCCCACTTTTTCTTCTTTTTAAAGCCTACATGTGTTTAATCAGAATCTTTCTGGGAAAAAAAGGGGGGGTGATGGCTTGGATTTGGAAGGGAGAGCAACATTCACTTTGCTTCTATCCATCTCTTATTTTTGATTCAGATGAGTCAGATGCAAACTTTGTGACAACATCAAAATTCCAGGTGATGTTGCACAACCTTGAGAAATATACCAACTACAGCATCCAGGTTCTCGCCTTTACCAGGATGGGTGAGGGAGTCCGCAGTCATCCCGTATATATTCGGACCATGGAAGATGGTAAACAGACATTTGTATTATGTACTCTCACTTTACCAAAATTCATTGTTCAACCACAGAAGTAATGTGACTGTTGCACACTTTTTGAAAAGATAATTTTAGTACTTATTAGATGTTAATAAACAAACCTACAAAGAGAAGTTATTTTGTGTCGTCTTTCATCCCTGAATCTATATTATCAACCAAGTAATGTTGTTGCAGGAAATGCATTAGTAAATAGAATTTTTCAAATACCATAAATTTACTACTGCAACAATTTTTTAAAGATTTTAATGTCAGATAGATTAATAAAGAAGATGAGCTGATCCTAGAAGTTATAATTTCACCTCAAATAAGAAAGAAATCTAAATGCTTTTCCTTTTCGCAATTTTTTTTTGACTGGACCAGCTCAAAGAGCTCTGACTTCTGTTTCAGCACCTGGGCAACCTGCTGATGCAAAAGCTTTTGCTGTCAATCGAAGCTGCATCCTGGTATCATGGAGACCTCCACTTCAAATTAATGGAGTCCTCAAGAAGTACACCATCCTCTACAAGAACAGCTCAGATAGCTTGCCAGTATGTTTTGGAAGACCCACCACACATTTAGGCTGTCAGTTTAAAGAATAAATAATGGAAACGTTTTATACAGTTTCTGAATCTTTGGAAAAAATTTTTATATTTTAAATTGAAGTAACTGTCATTTTTAATTTGCTAAATAGTGAGGACATCTCATATACTGTGATAAGGAAGAGAGGACTGCAATAAATTCAAGTTCCTTTGCTCCATAAACTGTACCTGTTGATTTTATTAAATGTTTTATTTATGAAATCCAAAGTTTAGAAAAATAATTTATTTCACAAGTAAAAAAACATTTTTTGCCGTTGCTTACCTATATTATGATTAATTTTGAGAGAACTCTACTAAACCTGATGACACTTTTCTAAAATGTGACATCACAGCTCTCCTGTCGAGACGACGGTAAGATGGCGCGCTGGGTGGTGTTCCTATAGGGTCTGGCACCGATATTTCCACTTCACAGTAGTTCAGAAACAGTTTGCATCTTTACGAAGTATTGCTGGAAGGATATTTCTCTCTCCTTGTAGGCATTTGACTCTTTGTGGCACTGAAACCAAATTGTCATGGATAGTAAGCAGTACCTTGTGTAAACTTCATTGGTCATTTGCTATAATTTCTTGTTTCAAAAACAGACCAGTACATGAGAGGATTTTTTTCATTGCCAGCATTTCTGAGTGAAATCACAATAATGGCCCTCTATACATACACGATAATAACAGTGTGTGAAAGTTTGATATACCATTATCTTGGTATAGTTTATTGTTATGATAACATGCATACATATTTTATATTATTCAAATGAAACTTGGCTAAAACAGAATGGCTGGGTTTCATCTGAATGTACCCAGTATTTAACTTTAAAATGAAGGAGACAAATTTTTGAAGATACATCCCAGTGCTTTATATAAATGTATATCTTGTTTACAAGTCAAACTGCTTTTGTTGTTATTAATTGATGAAGTCTTGACTCTTCCCCCCCTCAGTGTATACCGTGATGCGTTCAAAAACACAATCTGTTCTTTATTTTAGCTCAAGACCGCTATAGATGTACCACTAAATGTGAGCCATCATATAATCTGCCACTTACAGTCCAACCAAGAATATGAGGTTGCAGTGTCAGCAAGTACGGGAAAAGGTCCGGGTGACCTTTCCAAGATTGTCCGGGCCACCTGTACTGACAAAGGTATACTGTCAATAATGTGCCCACGGCTGTTTGATCGCTTTGGAATTTCTCTGTGGTACAAATGCTTATTGATATTCTGATGTATAAAGAAAGGTTTTTCTACTTTCTGCTGTTTTCTTTTTTTGCGCTACCCGACTGGTCATGAAGTAAATGTGACTGATACAAGTCCCCCTTGTCTGTGTATGTAAAGTTAACATGCTTGGATGTGACTTAAATCAAACAAGCAGAGGGCTGGCTGCAGCAGCAGCTCTGCTTTGTCCAGTTTGTGTGCACCACCCGATAATTTACTGTAGCTGGTGCTTTTAGGATGCACCTCTGACGTGTTTAATTGAGATTCTTTTGCTTTTCTTTCCAAGCACCCGCAAGAATCATCAACTTCTCAGAACAGAAGATGTTACAGTGGCAGAAAATGGCAATTCTCTCTTGCCGGGCAGTAGGAAATCCTTCACCTGTCACATCATGGAAAGTGAGGTAGATACCAATGAAGTTATGTATGTACATACATTTTAACACGCACTGAAATATTTTGATAAGACGGTTATGGATTCCTTACTCTTACAAACTCGTCAATTTTTAAATTTTTTTCACTTTCTTAATCCTCATTTGGTGCGTGACTGTTGTGTGCAGTAGACTACTGTCCTCTGTACCAGTAACTAAATGTAAACTGGTTTTCCACTTCTACTGTTGACAATAATTTTCTTTAATTCCATTTTCTGTGGGGCGGTGCTGAGGTATTTCTGTCCTTTCTAAGCACTTATTCTAATTTACCAGGGATAAACTCCAGAACTATTTGGTAATGTTTTTATCTGACTCCTTTGCCAGACATAAGCCATTGATACCCAGCTCGATGGTGCACATACTGAAATCTGGAGATTTGAAGTTTGACAGAATCTTGAGCACGGATGCTGCTAACTACACCTGTATGGCAACAAATAAGTATGGCACAGATGGAATCATCATATCCGTAACAATTAGAGGTATTTGTTCTCTCTGGTCAACTCAGTTTATTCTTACAACTTTTTCCTCTATAAAAACTTATTGTAATAAAATTTCTTTTTTTTTTTTTGAATTGATTAAAAAAAACATCTAATTTGTTTTTCATCATATTTACCATTGCATTTTAACCCTTTCTATACCATCTTGGGTACATTTGCACCTGACCAACCTTCAAATCTATATTACTCAGCACAGATTGAGCCATAAGAGCTGATACACAGTACCTTAATAAAATCTTTTGTAACAACAGCTCCATATTACTCCAACCGCACATGTTTTGTATTGAGAGTGTTGACTAAGTATGCAGCCAGTTCAGCACAAATGCGAGCGCTGGTGCTTTTAGATTTGGTCAGGTGGTATGAGGAAGGTGCAAACTGATGTGGTATATGGAGGGTTAAGTGAATAATGGTCAAGGTTATTTATAGCTAGACTTGTGATACAGGAATTACTCTGTTGCTTTTTTAAAATTATTTAATATCATTTCACTCATTTGTTTAATTCTGGTATTTGAACATGAGGATTTTAAATTTAAAAAGAGAAAATCTGAGCTCATCTTTGGTCTGGTTCAAAACAAAACTTTATTGCCATTAGTGGTCCACTCGACTTATACCTATGGATGGATGTGAAAAATTCTGTACTGTCTTAGCTTTAGGCAGATGTCATTTATTAATAGTGATAAATAAACTAAGATAACTGTGAGCTTTAAAAGGGTTGTTTTATCTGTGTATACAACTGAGCAAAGGTAAGAGTATTTCCTTTTGTAAGTGTGAAAGTAGTGATTATCAAGGCTGATGTATTCCATCTACAAACAGGCTGATTTCAGCATGGAAAGGCATATTAGAATTCTTCTGATCAGTGGTGAAAGAAAACCTGAAGTATCCAGACAAAACTCTCTCAGAATAGTCAACCAAAATGTGAGCAAGCACACTCTGCTGAAAATCCATTAGTTGTGATATTGGAAAATGTTTACGTCTTCACTTTGCAGTTTTTTTGGAAATTTGCTTTTTTCCATTTATCTGAAATGGTAACATCTCACCACATATTGCTATGTATTACTTCTCTTTTCTGCTGCTGCCATCCAGTAAAGGATTTCAAAGCTTGTAAGTATTTCACTTGATTTTTTTATCTGCCAACTGAGTTACTGTAATTTGTGCATTGAGTTAGTTAATGTAAGATTCATTTTGTAGCTAATGGGAGTGGAATTAGTTGGCTATGCTAAAAGATGGATGCATGTGATTACTACAAACTAAGTTCCAGTGAGTGATAACTGGAATTATGAACTGTAGAAGTTCAATAGCCACAATATTCTGCAGATCTTTATTAACCCCTATTATATTATTTATATAATGGGCAGCAAAGAAAGTTTGTGCACCAGCTTGGTTTGGTGTAATGAAAGGTAGTGCAGGATGGAGACAACTATTTGGTAGAAATGCAGCAGAAAATCAATGTGCAATAGGCCTTCTCTTTTGTGTTGTTGCTTATGTTGAGAATAACAGCTATGTAGTAACTACCTGTATTTGGATAGATGACAATTCTACAAAAAAACAGCTTCCTAATTATGATTTATTACTTGGTAGAAAGATGAATTGGCATCCAACTAACCTTTGCACTATTTTCTTCTCCACTTAGTTTAGGAAACTGAAACCAGGGGGCTTCCTCTGATGAATGCCTTATGTGCTAACATCAGTACACAGGTTCATAGGAGAAAAAAAGAAAAAACAGGTGGGGTGAATAAGTACTGAAGAGGAATAACAACAAACAAACAAACAAGAATAATAATAATTGTGGGGTCCAAACCTGCTGATTACTGTCAAGATAGTTTTAATATTACGCAGAAAGGGATAATTTGTTTTATGATAATACTGTTTTGGTATTTATATTTTAAATTAATTTTTTAGCAAGTAGCCTTTTAAGTCTGAAACAAATAAGCGAACAGAACTTGGTTATTACTAGAAAGATGTATCACTTTGCACACACAGCAAGAGAATAAACAAATGTAGAAGATGACCACAACTGCTCAGCTTCTTTCCAAATACTTGATAAACCTTTTAGCATAACTATACGTGTAGAATCCTGGAGTCTTATTAGATGAATCTATTGTCTACCACTTTACAAAAGGATAATTAATTTTATTATTAATTCAACAGAAAATTTTTCAGAAACAAAAACTGCCATCCAAAATAGGAGTATAATTTATGGAGATACGTTTATCACTACTATTGAATTCAGTCAAGTTATAATAATACAAACGTTGCAATCTGTTCCAGCGTGTCTTATGCATGTGCTGATTTTCAGTTAGTTCTGTTCTTGTCCACCACATGTGTTTCAGGCAGCAGTGAGAGCTTGGAGGCTATTTCTGTGGCACGGGGCAACGTAATGCTATCCCTCATCTTGATTACAAAAACTGGATATCATTGGTTGCTCCGATCTACAGATTTAAACAGCCGGCAAACAACGTTCATGGACACTTACTGCTTTGGGGTCTTGGTTGTTTTCTTGAATCTACAGACTAGACATCCATCGGCCAATATTACAGATTCTAATAGGTTTTGTTTGTTTGTTCTTTGATCCGCAGATTAATTACACTGGTCAACAAGTATTTTTCATCAAGTATATGTCAAGGTGTATTTAGTGTAGTTTTTAATGCTGATTTCCGTACAGTTTTCAAGATGAGAAAGTTTTTTGGTTTTAGCTCATGCATTATATAGAAATTCCAATTAATGACGTGTATGCATGTATTTCATTTACATCATGGAAACACACCTTTAAAATAAACTACATTATTCATTGCTGCATAGTTCAGGTGCAATATTTCATCATCTTAAATTAACCAATCAAGTTTTGTCGGATGAAATAGGTATTTCAACATCTCAAGTTGTCCAGTCATAATTGGTCTGATGAAATATTTCATCATCTTAAATTCAGTATAAGTATAACCGTTTGTATCTATTTCCTTACTTGTTTTACAGTGTTAACAATGTCAAGACAGTGTAGAAATCCTCCTGATGTGTTTTCTTATGTCTGTGGACAATTTATTGTGAAAGCTCAAAAACGTACAATAACACCAGATATCAAGAAGATTTATAACCTATAGGTGTTTTTTTAAAAAAAGCTGTACTTCTCCATAATGGTAATTTGAAGCCCTCCATTCCTATTGCACACTCCGTTCATCTTCATGAATCATATGAGAATATGGAACTTTTACTTCATGCAATTGCCTATGAAAGATACTCATGGAAAATATGTGGAGATTTAAAAGTCATTGGAATGTTAATGGGAATGCAGTCAGGTTTCACAAAATACTGTTGTTTCTTGTGTCTATGGAATAGTCGGGCAACTGACAGACATTATTCGGAATCAAACTGGCAGACAAGAACATCATACCAGCCAGGACTGACTAGCATCTAGAATACACCTCTTGTAGATCCATGTAATGTCCTATTGCCTCCTTTGCACATAAAGCTTGGACTGATGAAACAGTTTGTAAAGACACTAGGGAAGAGAAATGCCAGAGGGTTTGAGTATATTGTAGAAAAGTTTCCCAAAATCACACAGGCGAAGTTGAAAGAGGGTATCTTAGTCGGACCCCAAATTAGAGAAGTACTCAAAGATGTCAACTTCAAGACAATACTGGATGAACTGGAATGCTTTCAATTGGATCTGTGAGAATTTCTTGGGCAACAAGAAGGCAATGGACTACAAGGATGGCATCAAGAATCTTCTGAAATGTTACTCGGCAATGGGTTGTCGCATGTCACTGAAAGTTCACTTCTTGGACTCCCATCTGGATTTCTTCGCAGATAACCTTGGTGCAGTGTCTGATGAACATGGTGAAAGATTTCACCAGGACATTAGTGCTATGGAGAAACGGTACCAAGGCTTCTGGAATGACAGTATGCTGGCTGACTACCGCTGGACACTTTACCGTGATCAACCAGATCAGGAACACTGCAGGAAATCCAAATCACAATGTTTCTAACTCTGTTGTTCTAACTTTGTCTGTTTTGTCTGACCCATTTTTTGTGTATTCACTCTTTGTAGAATGATAGTGATGATCTTTAACTCAATAAACTCATTTACTTTCTAAAAATAATATGTCCGTATTTATTACGTTAATGATTTCATTACGTGCTGCATACAAATGGAGTGAAATTTTGAAATCAGCATGAAAAATTAGTCTAAAAAGTTGCTTTTCATTCATAATGAGTATAATACATTTAATTTTGTTGACCAGTGTTATTCAACAAAGAAATTTGTCACTCTGATAGAATCTGTCAAATGTCTTAAAACATCAAATGCTTTAGCAGGAGTGCGAGCCACAAGTGCTGGCCTTACAGTAGAAATGTTAAACTCAGAGTTACGATAGAGCCGAGGACTTGTGTATTCCAGTTGTCGTCCAGTAGCTGGTTTTCCCACAATCTATGTGCCTCTCTTGACATGGTCTTTTAGCCTTGAAGATGGTCAGAGGCACTTTTGATTGGCAATGGAGTCGAAAGCTTCTGACATCATAAACTAAACTAAGAGCAAGATCAAAATACATCTCTAGGTAGATGACAGATGTTTTGGTGGACTGCACATACAGAGTAACTGTCATCATCACCAAAAAAATGAAATTTTTATAAGCTTGTGGAATGGCAGTGTTTCTTTCGGAAAGTTCAGCATGTTTCAGAATACGCAGACCTCTTCATCTGTTGGTGGACATTGGAGGATGAAACACTTAAATTAAATCAGTCATGCCTTAGGAATTGACTGTGAATGTTCTAGGGAGAACCTATTGATGCTCTAGGTTTCTTTTTTTTGTCTTATAAGGTTTAATTTATTAAAATCTCCAGCTGGTGGCACATATCATTGTGGCTAAGAACTTTAAAATCTTTTCAAGGATTTCCATCTGTTACTATCAACTAATGGAATCCAGCTGTTAAATTAGATGTTATTTTACACTGTCTTTAAATGGTTGATTACCAAAATTTTGGTTACTGTGTTTAGAATTTTGGATTATTTTTTAAATTGCTTGTAGAGTAAGAAATTGGTAAGCATTTAAAATGTCTATAAATACATTTTTTTGAACACTAACTTCTTCATATTCGTATTTTCACAGCTACAGATTAATTAAAATTCCAAACCTCATATTTAACTGTCTCAAACCCCTTTCAGCCCCTCCAAAACCACCAGTGTGTGCTATTGTATCTCGGACAGGATCTACCATTCAGATGAACTGGCGATCGGGAAGCAATGGTGGAAGTTTGCTGAAAGGTAGATATACCTTTTTAGGTCATTTAATTTGCTCTAGGTTTTTTTGCTTTAGAAAGGAAAGGTTGACATTTAATTTCCCATTCACTAGGCGTTGTGATTCAAAATGATTTTTAATCCTTTACCGATGATATTCTTGAGAAGTAATCTGTCTCTTCACTCGTTTGCAGGAGAGAAAAAAAAAGGGGTATGCTCAACATTAAAGGTCCATGGTAACAGTATATTTTTGTTGTCAAAAATTAAGTGTTAATGAATAACATTTACTTTAGTGCATGAGCCTCATATTCATTCAGGTCCGACAGAAAACTGGATCTGACGATTTAGCTGGGGGCCGCATCAGCAGACGGACTCTGCCAGCTCCACGGGGCTTGATGGGGACTTGTAGAAATGGAAAAAAAAGTGTAGCAAATTAAAAATCTTATCCCGCTGATAATAACGAAAATACTCTTCATATTAACTATAGTTTTTACTAAAGATTCGGGTCGTCACCAAGCGTGAAGGCGAGCATCTTCGCAATGCCGGACAGAGGCAGCACGGAGCAAAGTGAGCCTGGTTTATCAGTTGCTGCTATAAAAATCTGAACTGGTTCTTTTTCTGTCTGGTTTGTTGTTATTTTTGAAATGCACTACGAAATTTTTCAACCAACTAGAAAAAATCAAGTTTGTTTATTTCTGTGTTAATAGAATTCGATAAGAACAGTAAATTTTAATAATAAAACACGTTCATATTGGTCGCTGTCCAGACTCTCTAAAGTGGAATTAGCATTAGCCTTCTTACACAGGTCAAGCTGGATGGGTGTCTGCTGTTCCTGGCATTTATCATTTTTCTCATCAAACTTACCCCTAATCATAATGGATTTTCAACAGTGATACACTTCTCAGTAACACACCCCCCCCAACCATTACAGCACATATCTTGAACCAGACGTTAAGCCTCTGATCTTCAAAAAATGATGCTGAGTTAATTCAGCAATTTTAATGCAAATTGTGGAGTTGAAGCAATATGGATTTGTCGTGGTATGTGTCACAACCTTTATGGCTGAGTTGAGTAACATAGATTTGAATGGTATTGGTATATAGAAGGCTAAATATGTAATTGATCTAATTGTCTTTATGTTAAACTGTTGCCATGGAACTTCAAGTTTATGATGACAAAATATAAAAGAAATTACTATAAAAATATGGAGAGAGAGGGACCCATTTCAGAATCAATCTTTTGCCTGTATAACCAGTCAGTGTGCTATTTCTATTCTTGTTGAAGGCTTTTATCTGAAGTACAAGAAAGAACATGGAGAATGGCAGACATTGAAAATCAAACCAAAAGTCAGAACATACACAATTACTGGACTGAAATGTGGAACTGGATACAGGTTTGTCTTGAATGCCTTCAATGACATTGGGACGAGCCCAGACAGCATACCTCTTAGCGCCAAGACGAATGGCTCTTGTAAGTGTGAACGTTTTTAAAATAAATTAAAAACCACATAGCTTTCAGAAATTTATGGTCAGAATTCTTTTATCAAAGTCTGTCGATGGGTAATGATGGACATGAGCTTTTGTCAGAGGTAAAAATTTGGTCTCCTTCCAGTTAAATATCAATTTCAGAATGACTGGGTTTTTTTGTTCACCGAGAAATACATAAAATATTCCAAAGTTGAAAACCTAATGTTACTAGAGGATGAGTTTTCCTGGAAATCACATTGCTGAAAGCTTTTGGTGGTTGAGATATTTCTCCAGGATTGGTCCCCATCTTAGGCCAGACAATCCATGTGTTATATTACTGATTAGTCTTTTTTAAAACTCTTTTCTGTAGGTGTTGTTCACTAGTTTGTTGATGGAGGGAGTTTGCAATCACTGCACTGGACAGGTTGCATGACAGATGTTGATAAAGTATTTTAAAATTGAAATTTAGCTGAATTAAACAAAGTGTAAAGTTGTTTTTTATTTTTAAAACTTTACATTCTATTTTATTTCCACAACTATAAAAAAATCCTTGACAATTCCCTTTTGCAGTTTTTCAGGTAATACTTGTTAAATGTGTAAAAGAGATTTTAAGTTTCTCTAATGTTGGTCTGAAGCATGGTGGCTGTCCCTCAGCTCACGTGATATCAGGTTTATCTAACACCTGGCTTCTGTAGTATGGTTATATCTATCTTATTCAGGGGTACAGCTGCAAAACCTTTTAGCAGTGTATGCATCTATAGGTCCACACGATATGTTTTCAAGAAAGCTTGTTTTACCCCATACTTACATAATCCCTATTTGTTTATTTAGCCCCCGTCATGCCACCACAGAATCTGCTGCTCCAAGAAGTCAACACAACGTCAGTCAAGTTGGATCTGACCACATGGATATCATCTGGATGTTCTATCAAGTTCTATGCTGTTAAGTATCGCCTGTGGGGTGATGTTACATGGGTAGTGGTGTCGAACCATCTCAATGGAAACAAGGTGTGTACTTATAATTGGTTTTCATTACAATTTAAAAAGAAAAACAAATGTATATTTTGTATGAATGCATAGAGTTTGTAACAGGCAGCACAGTGATCCAGTGGTGATTTCTGGACTGCTAAAGTTAAGGTGCCCAAGTCTGAGTCCCAGCTCAATTTGGTATACCTGGCTGCTGCTTGGCTTTCTTTACCATCTTTTCTCCCACATCTAAAAATGAAGGTTTCTAGTTGAGATTTTCATCATCAGCTCAGGGATCTGCAAGGCAAGGCAAGGCAAGGCAAGCAAGCAATATTTTAACAATACTGGTGCGTCATAATATTGCATATTGGTGTATATTTATTTTACATTGTACTGATTTATGCTTAATGTAGCTGCTCAGTCATCTGTCTTAGTAAATCGCTGATCCCTGTCTATGAGGGCATTGTTGAGAAACTGAAGTGAAGATCTGGCATAAACCTCTCTCTGATCCCAGCAAGTCTGGCAAGGGAATTTGACCCCAGACTCAACAAGCTGTGTGTATCGCTGTGAGTGAGTCGGTCAGCGCGACCACTTTTGTTTTCCAAAATCTCTTTGATGAAGGTTTTTGTGTTGTAATTATGAAATGACTTGTATTGTTTTGCTGTTGTTTTTTAATGATGGTGTTTGAAACTGCATTTCAAGATATTTAAGTGAAAAGAAAAACAATCAACTTGGTGTTAGCCACTAGTATGACAAGAAAATATACTTTTTATTGTTGGTTGATTGTTAATGACTGGTGCATTTATTTTACAGACTTCATTCACGGTGCAGGATCTCCGCCCAGCTACTTGGTATGTGATGAAGGTCGTTGCCCACAATGAGGCTGGGTCCACAGAAACAACCCTGAAATTTGGGACTTTAACCTACACTGGTAGTAAGTTTCCTCTTTGCACTTGCGAGTTTTTAACAAATTACATCAGCACTCTTATTGTTGTGAGAGATGTATTTCTAGCACAACAAAACCAGTTAGGTATTACTCTGGTATTTACAGACCCTCTGTATTAATAACCATCCTTAATGTAGTAATATCTTGCAGAAGTGCAGTTTTAATGCACTTCTTGTTTTAACTGAAGCTTCTTTTAACAAAATAGATACATAAATAGTAAACCAGAAACAATACTTAAGCATTACATTAGTAATAACAGTTACCCCTTGTAATGGAAGATAGTCAGACAACTTCTACAAGTACCCGGAAAACTCTACCAGAACTCGTCATTTTTAGGAAGCCCACCTGGGGTGGGAGGGTGAGAAGGGCTGACTTCAGCCAGGATTTGAACTTGGGTCCTTAACCTTAACATCATCAGCCAGTCTACTGTAATTATACCTGAACCAAAAAGGGGGGGGAAATTATTTTGGGTGATGTAATAATTTTGACTACTGGTGCATATACCTCGGTTTATTTGCATTAATTGACACTGTGAATAAATCCATTGTTTCTGGTAAAAAATATGGTGAGAAAAGCAAGCTGTAGTGACACCTGTGAAGTCACCGTTGTGCTCAGCTGATCTAGATCTCTCCGTGTACCTTTCCAGGTACCATCATGCCTTTATTTGTCGTCCATCGCAAGGAAGGGAAATTCTACGAGAAAATTTATGTGATGCTTCCCCTTTGTACAGGAATCGTGGTCATCCTGGTGGCTGTGGTAGCCATCCTGCTGTGGAGCCGGCAGCGCAACGAGAGGCTGAGGTTCAAAGGTGAATGCACGCATGGCCACTGTAAACTTTCAGCTCTCCTCCTAATACCATTGTTTGGTGTTGCTTTTTAAAAACTTTTTCAAACTGGAACATTACTTTAATAATAAAAAAAACTAGAATACATTTCTAGCATTAACATAAAAAAGAAATTCATATGATCTTGAGAAAATTTTTGCAAGATTTTATTTTTAAGTACACAAACCAACTCAGCTGATTGGTTTGCTAATTCGAATCCTTTGGTTTTATCACGTGCAAATAATAATGATGCTTGTTTTGTTTGATTTTGTAAAGTAAAGAATAGCTCACATAAAACTGTCATCCATCTCTTGTTTGGGTCTGTAAGTGTCTCTGTCTGAACTAGACAACCCCTAGATTATGATTGCTAAGAACTTCCTTTCCTCCTCAATGTAGAGAGTGGTGTTCCAGCTAGGTTATTTCTACAATTGGTCAGTGTGTTCTGAATATATATATATTTAAGTGTGTTTTGTTTTGTTTCTGAAACAGAAACTGCTTCAAACCTGCGCCGTGACATCACTGCTGAGACGTCGCTCATGAACGACCTAGACAAGCGGCTCAACCTGGACCTGGACAGCGGCGGAGGTACGCCAGCCATGTTCGGCAAGAGAAATGTCAATCTGTTGGTGTCGCTTCAGTCTGACGACAACATCCGGGGCAACAGCCCATCCTGGTTCATCCATAATAATGGCAGCAAGACCACCAGTGACAATGGCTCTCTTAGCCGCTCAGGTACCAGTCCCATTGTTGCTGCCTGGACGCCACTATCGCTTGGTGTGGAGCCACTGCCGTCTTTGTTCTGTCGCTGCTAACTCTCTCTTCTCTCTCTGATGCTCAAAATCTAAAATAGACCCAAAATTCTTGGTCCATTTCTGTCTTTCATCTTAACTAAAATATTTCACCTTTTCTTTTCTCACCCTACTTAAGTAGGATAAACTTGTTTCAGATTCCGTAACTTCTTTGTTTTAAAAAAAAATGCATCACTAAAATGAGACTGCAATAACACACTTCCCTGCCCACCATCTGTTTCCATGGTAAATTTAAAAAAATATTTTTCAGCAAAACCTCAGTGTTTCCACAAAAAATAATCAAGGTATTTTATTGCTGTTGAAAATGCAGGTGTGCTGTGAACTACTAAATAATTTCCTCCTCTGGGTTATCATTTTCTGATTGTGTAGAGCTGTCAATATTGTTTGTATCTGTCTGTGAGAACTAATGTCCGCTTTGATGTTTTAACAGATGATGATGCCAATCCATACGCAACCATTAACCAGCTGAGCATAGCGATCCAAGCTTGCAAACCGCCGCTGAGTAGTACCCAGCCAACATCACAGTCATCCGATGAGGACTCGGTGGCTTTGGAGAAGTCAGCTGCTCAGCGACAGGTAAAAACTGATGGGCCACATCTCTCTCTCTCTCTTTTCATTAGTGTTGTATTTGTAGTAGGTTACTGATAATCTGTTTGGTGCACTTTCTTTAAGACAAAATATAGATTAAGTCAGTAGGTTTGATTTAATTGGAAATCAGAAAGATGCTCAGTCATTTGAGAAATCTAAAAGACCTGTTGGATGTTATGAAAGATACTTCACTTCTTAAAATTGCATTTTTTATTTTTCTCATATATTTAAAAAAGTGATTTGGAAATTAAAAGTATATGAAAATTTTTCAAAATATCAAATAACTGGAGATAAGATGATAGCCTGGAATTTTGGTTTGTGTTCTTCATGCAGAGTAATGATCCTCAACTCCATTCTTTCTGCCCCTGTTTGTATGTTTGCTTAGTGCCAACACTAATTCTAGCCTGGGTTTTGTCATCTCAGCCATTCTTGGTGCTGCATCTGGTTATGTTGGACTAAGTGAACTTTAGAAGAGACAGGGTTTCTCTTTGTTTGTTGTGCTGTACTGAACTAAACACCGGATTCCTGTGTTCTCCACTTAAATGTCTAACTCTCATGCATGTGCTGCTTTTTCAGGCCAGGGGTCCTCCTGTACAGGCACGAATACTACCTGCTCGGGTTGACAACCAGACACTGAGCAACGCTGTCCAAGGAAAAGAGGGTTATGAAAATAAAGGTAAGGAACTGAAATGCTGATAAATCATTGTAAATACTGCATCTGTGGAGGCAAAAGATGGTGTAGAATGAAGACTCTACTGTAAGCATTGTAAACATTAAACTGCTGTCTCCCAGAAGCTTTTGTCATGATGCTCCATTACTCTTAATAGCTTTTATTTGTTAAAAGTTTGCACTGATCTAAAACTTCTTCCAGGAGTGGTTTTAAGTCCACGTCGCTATGCCAGTGCTGATCACATCCATGCCTTGTTTACTTCGGTGCCTTCTCGATCAGAGAGTTCATACAGCAAAAGCAAGCAAGGTTCAGGTGGCAGTTCAAGTGAGAAAGGTAAGTTTTTATTTCCGGAGCTGATACATTTGGGGGGGAGAGTAGATCTTAATACAGGCACACGAACCATCATGGTGTCTCAGGTGTTTGTTGTTTTCTTTCCTCGGATGGCATGGCTAGCTGGGTATTTACTGCATTGGAAAAAAGAGTTTGTGTGTTCTCCTCGTTATACAATGAGCCAGGTTTACCCCCGTAAGATACGGAGTCTGATTGGTGAAGATTTCTTCAACCTTGTACGCGCAATCGGCTGATGTGGTGGACCAGTGGCTCCTCTGGAGTTCATTTTACCTTCTATTTCATGTCTGTGGATGAGAAAAAGATGTATTCAAATGGATAAAACATCGTGGGAATTTAGGCTCTTCCTTTAATAAAGTAAATTGGCGCCTGATCAGCCTCATTGGCTGAGTTTTGTTTGTTTCTTCAGGTAGTCAGCGCCACAGCGTGATCTCGAGTGTTACCACGGTGTCTTCTAGCCGTGACGAGCTTCTTGAGGCTTATGAAAATGCCAAACGAAATCCCCCACCTCCTGTGGTGTATGAAAGCCATCCAGACTCCAGTTCACAACCCACTGACAGTTCTAGTGCAACTGAGCCTGGAATCTGTCAGTTCACTCAGTCTCCACCAGATCCTGATGAGCACAGAGAAGCATCCTTCGAGGTCCCTGCACACGAACGTAAGTAGAATTTTGTCAGCTTGCCCCAGAGTAGAATTAGGTTGGAGGATACTTTGTGGACTTAATTACTGAGCAAAGGGCACTGGTTCTTCTAAAACGTCCAAAGAGTGATTAGGCTACTATGAGAAAATAGGTTGTGTGTCAGTAAATTGGTGATGCATCTTCCTTCACCACACTTGGCTGGTTTTTCTTCGGCATCATTCAGTTGTGCACAAAGTAAGAGTAACAATTGGATATTTAAACATTTCATAAAAGAATTTGATCATCATCCTTACAATGCTAGAATGATTGTTATATGAAGTGCATTCTCTCTTTAAACTATTATTTAAAATTGAAAAATGAGACAAAACTAATTGTGCTGGAAGGATTTTTAATCTTATCTGACTCTGGTAATGTGGTGCTAACTTACACAATTTGTTATTTATCCTAGGACTACTAGCTTCAGATGTATTTTTATTAGTTGTCTGTCTGTGTGTTTGTTTCTTGCTGTCATCTTCCAATCAAAACACTTGAATTTCATGAATGTTTTAGACAAAAATATCCTTTAAGTTATTTTCCATCTTTAAAAATTGATAAACTCTGTCAGGAAATTCAAATCCAAGTGAAAGAGGAGGCCAACAGAAGTAAATTTACTAGAGGAGAGAGAGGTTCTGGTCAGTCAGTCAGCATTGTGTTATACTGATGTTTATGGATGCTTCATCATCATCACTCATGAGAACTACTGTATCTTTAATGTACACAGTCCATCAGTTTTCAAGACTGACTTTTTGATATTAAACCTCATTTCTGTTAGAGCCAACAATGGATCATCAGATAGATTCTTCTTGTCAACTGCAAGATTATACATGAGCAATGCATTCAGTAAAGTCTCACATATGAAAATAATATTTTTGCAGACCGAAGACGTAGGAAACATGTAGATGTTGAAAGTGATACAACAGAGTGTGAAATTGTACGCACAAAAGATCGGAGTCCACCAAGAAGGTCCAGAGGACGCCACAAGGGAAAGCAAAAGGGTCAGGTGGTCAGCAAGCGACAGCTTGGAGTACCCAGGTAGGGCATGTTCACAAGTCATTTACTTTGTTTTACTGGACATGTTTTCTTGTTACTCTTGACCACCATGCTGCTGTCTGTCTCATTCTAGAGCACACAGCCAGACCAGTACAACTAGCGAGGAAGTCACATACGCATTTTGTGGCCGAGACTCTCCGAATTCTGGAAGTCCCTCAGAAGGGTATCTCTCCTATCCACACGAAACTCGAATATGTACTGATTCCGAGCTGGTTCCTCACACTGGAAACCATCAAAGAGGTCTGGACAAAGTTTTCTTCTCTGAACAGTGCATGTTTGTCACCACTAATTCATCTTTCTCTTGGAAATCATTTCTTTTGCAAGTCCATGAACAATTCTGAAATTGATTAATATATAATTCAAAATTCTGTGGTGTCTCACTTTTTAGTTTGTGTAGATTTACATTGAATATTAATTTTGGAAAAAATCTGCACTCACCATGTTAGTGTGCTCATCTTCACTTACTCAGGTGTGTTGTTGTAATTTCTATTGTTGCAGGTGGCCGCGCAACACCACATGTGCGTGTACGTTACGATGTAAATATGGACACACCAGGCACAGATGAATGCAAACCTTTGGTGACGGCCCTGGCTCGACAGGCACTTAGTACTCCCATGGACCAGGAGATGGTGAGCCTTCTGGACAGGTAAGGCTGGGGATCCCCTCCCACAAACAGGAACAATTGAAGCTGTAATTTTTTTTTACCTGAGTGGGTGTTTGGAAACGATTTTACAAAATAAATTTATCTTTCAGGCATTATCGGCCAGTGAAGGACACGGGAGAGGGGTCGTCTGACTGCCAGAATGACAAAAAGAACTACACGGATGATTTCACTGTTGTTTAAAGCTTTGTGTATGTCACCGGATGGCTTCTGTTTTTCTTTGACAATCACGTGGCAACGCGCTACAGCTTGCATCATCTTCCATATCGCATCCGGTTGATGTTTAAAAAGAGGAGGAGAAGAAAAATGCCAAGGAGAATGTATTCAGTCACGAAAAACAAATATGCTGGACCTTCCTGCTTGTGAAATGGGCAAAGCTTATCTAATGAACACCCAGGTCAGGACATCAACTGAAACCCTTCATATTTGTTTTGAACAACCACGTTCTGAATTATTGCTACTGCCACTATATTCTAGTCCTGAAATTTGTAGTTGAAACGTTTTACTTTTAGTTTCTTCCTCCCCGTCAACTCGAAGGGAAATAACTGTGATTTTTACATAGTATTTAGCAGGTAAATTTTTCAAAATTCCTGTATACAGATGGGAGAGAAATTGAAAACCAGCCGCAGAATTTCTAAGTTCAGAAAATGTCAAGTAGGAAATTTTCCTGGTTTGTTTTCCTGTGACTGAATGCACCCGCGCATCCCTGAAAAATACAGAAAGGCTGGATGTCCGACTTTACCCACGCAACGCCGCTGTATGTGGGCACTACAGATGCTGTTAATGCACATTTCATTTTAGCTTGGGACAGCTTCTCCAGGGAAGCTGGCATGGTTACTATCTGCACATTCCAAGAAATATCCATTCCAGAAAGAAAGCGGGTATTGATGTCTGTCTGCAGAGAAATAATTCATTCCACAGTGTTGTGAAGGTTAAACAGCATCGTGTAATTTTACGCTTGCCAGCGTGCATTGTGTGTGGCCTGACTATATAAAAATTATTATACATTCCACGTTGTTCCTTGTCAACAGAGATCAAGACAAGCACATTCTTGGATCTCCAGAATCTCTCTATTGGCCTGGTAGGCTTGTGGTTGACCGACTGAAGGACCAGCTAACCTAAGAAACTGTAGGCAATTGTCTACTTTTTTTTTTTTTTCCTGGTTAATCATTAATGTGGTGATTTTAGAGCCAAATAGCTGTTGATGTTGTTACTATTTTTTCCTGAAGAAACTGGAGGGAAGGGTGGGGTTAGGGGTTTTCTGACATAATTACTTCTCCAACAGAAATCCTTCCCATATTATTTGAATCCTGGATGTTTGCTCCCGTGCATAAGCAGACATTCTCTTAACTTTTCACTGCTGGAGTTGAAAATTCAATTTGCTTCTGTTTGTCAAAGAATCTGGGTCCTCACTTTTCCATTTGTTAGATAGTACTTATCTACCACTGAAAGCTCACAAGCACCTTAAACCTGGTTACAGAAGAATCCACATTGTAAGATGCTCTGCTTAATCAAAAAAAAAGTTTCTTTTAATGTTACTGCTAAATAAAGATGAAAAGTAGAATGACTGTAGTAGTTTAATCAAATTCCAATTTGAATAATATGGGGGTAAAGAGGATATGCCAACAAACTTAACTGTGCCTATATATTTATGACAAAATAGGGCAAAAGAGTGGAATTGGATTCTGTAAGAGCAGTTCCATTCCAAAGACTGTTAATGATTGTTAAGTTGTGATTAATACCTACAAAGAAGTGCCTGAAATGTAGAAGTCTCCTGGATCAAGCTTGCTGTAGCACAGATGCGAGTAACTGTGCATGGTTAAAGAATTGTAGGTATGGATGTGAGAGAACAATTTCTAAAGTAAACAAAACCAGAGATCTTGCTTTGTCATATCTTCAGGATGATTTGAATAAAAACATTAAAATTTAGCTGATACTGGAAGTGTTTCTGTTCTCCATTCCCACAAAATTATCAAAACTGGTTTGCATTGTGCCTCTGCAAAGAATTTTAATGAAAAATATACATATAATAAGCACCAAATTAAGTTAAACAGTTGTTACTCCTATGTTAAGAATAGAGAAAGAAGAAACCTTTACCGTATTGAAAAAACCTTTTCCTGTCACCATCCTCAAGAGTCGTACTAAAGATGGTTGGGTTTCTGGCCTGGATTCAAACCACCAGTGACAGGAAAAGTTTCTTGAAGCAGTTACACCTGACCTGTGAAGAGTTAAAATGAAAAAAAAAAAATTAATTCCCTCTTTCTAAATAAATGAGTTTCTGATAAAGTATCATCCTTCCAACATTGAAGCCTCTGCCTTACAGAGTTGCAGTTAATCACATTACACAGTTTCCATTTGGACATCAAATTCTGCTTCTGCTTGTGTTCTGTACAACGAAGCATGCAGCATTATCACGAAGAATGATGCTCCTGCAAAAATAAACAAACAAATAGTTTAGGCGCTTGAAATTTTTCATTTAATGTAAGTCCATTATATACTGCTTTCGTGTAATCTATGGATGACATCACTGTCCATGCAGCAATGTGTTGTGAAAGGCTATTTTAGTTAAAATACATTTCAATATTTGCTTCTGAATGGAAGAAATGTTGGTATTATGATTGTAAAAAAAATTTGAAACCATTTGCAACTGATTAAAAATAGAGAGAGCCAGTACCAACAGTAGAATGTGTTAAGAAATTATGCTGGTAACTTACCAATAACCCAAAAAACTGCAGATCCTGCTCCCGCCAGCCAAAACAATGGGAATGATGTAATTCCGACAGCTCCATACTGTTGTGCCACACTCAGTTCACGCCCTGACAATTTAAAATATATATGTATATGATGCATGTGTAAAACAACCTCATATTTACCATTATAAGAATACAACTAATGAGATACTGACTAATTAGTATATAGCCAAACATTTGCCAGTTTACTGTACGAAATATCAGTGTTTTGCTAGGTGTACACACAGCTTGATGCTGCTGGGGTCTCATTTCAAAATTCTTCACCCAGCAATGAAACAAGACGGACTCTTTTTTTTTTTTTTCTGGCACCCAAATATCCATTCTGCGAGCAGGTATAAATTGCTAAAACAAATGAGAGTACAATATATTTTTTAATCTGCATCCATAGATAAATAGGAAAGAAACAACTGGACATTCTACAAGCAAGCATTCAAGTGGCTTAATGGCTGCTGACTTAGGAAGTGATTAAGAGAGTAAACTGGCACTTGTCTAAACCATTAACTATGGAAGAATGATGAGAAAATAAATTACATGTGAAATGGAAAAAAAAAATTTTTTCTTTGCAATGTTTAAATAAAGACAATTCTTCATAATTAACTGGTCAATAATTTATTTTACTGCACTTGATGTAAATTCATACAAGTTAATAAATTCTAACTACATCTAGGTTTAGGATATATTAGTGTTTTAACTTAAAAAGAAAAATGTAGTATCCTTTAAATAATGTAGAACAAACATGAAGAGATATGTAATAGTGGACGTTTCTTTCACAAGGGAGAGAACTGGACAATATGTAGGTATTAAAATAAAATTAGCTATTTGATTTAAAGTTTCCTTACATTATGGGAAGAGTTTGCAAATGTTTTCCAGTTATAGTCAGCAACCTTTCAACCTTGTAAATTAATCTGAAGTTCAGCTATCAACAGTACAACTTCCAAAGATTTAGGTACTCTTCAGATTCAAGCACTCTCAAAGTATGGCTTGTAAACACCATAATGCAAATATCTGTATTACAGGGGGAAGTTCAAAGCTTGACAAAATAGCTACAGAATAACCAAGTTAAAAGAGCCAAGAGTCTCTTTAATAACAAAGGTGCATTAACAGGAGTTCAGCAAGAGTTTATTTCATTAAGTTGCAAAGAGAGAAGTGAATTGAGAACGGTTTGAAGAAGAAAGGGCATTAGCCCAAAATCTGTATTGTTGAGCATACACCATGCAAATTGTTAATGGAAGGATCCACATAAGCAATTTGAAACATTGTTGCCTCAAAGAGCACAAGAGATTTGGCAGAGGCAGCATCAAGGTACAGCGGTGTGCAAAAGTCTTGCATAAAAATTACTAGACTTAGAAAATGGGTTCTTATTTTGTATAAATTAGTAACTATTGTATGTTTTCCGTTTTAATTGAAAGGTATCAGTGTCTTTAAACGATTTATAACACTAACATCCATTTTGTAATTGCACAGTCAAAATTTAAATATTAATAAAATAATTTGCATGAAATCGGTGAGTGAAAAAGTGTTGCATAAACAACAAAAAATTAGAATATATATTTTGTGCTGTAATAGTTTAGGATAGTAGAATATAAATATGAAAAAACTGTCATTTTCCACTATTCTGATTCATTTTTGTTCAATATAGTGATGCCGAGAGCCCGATATTTGACCCCGAACAGTGGGCCACAATCATTCGCATGAAAGAAGATGGTGAAACTGAGTGGGTCAATGCGGATCGTATTGGTTGCAATCAGTCGACGATATCTCGCACCCTGAAAGGTTGGAAAGCCGATGGGAGCCTAATTTCGAAACGCAGAGCCGGCAGACCGCGTAAAAATGACGGCTCGACAGGATCGCCCGCATGTTGAACTTAGACAGATTCCACACTTCTACCGACATCCAGACCACCTTGTCAAGGCACCATGGGATCCAGTTGGCCTTGTGCAACATCAGATGGCGTTTGATCCACATGGGACTGTTTGGGCGATTGGCACAGAAGAAGCCGTTCATCAGTCTGGACAATCGTCGAAAGCGACTGCAGTGGGCTCGTGGCCCAGTGGTCCCAAATGTTATTTTCCGACGAAAGCAAATTCGTGAGGGTCCACTCGGCGGGTCGGGTGTACATTCGGCGATCGGTGTCCGAGAAATACCATCCTAGTTGCACTCGACCGACTCTGCAGGCAGGGGGAGATTCGTCCGGTGTCAGTCCGTTGCATCACGTGGAAGGTCGAATGAATGCTCATGACTATGCTAAGATCATCTCGGACATTGTTGAACCGTATGTGTGTGACCACATGCCCCTGACGGCCATCTATCAGCAGGACAACGACCCCATCCACACAGCTGGGAGTGTCAAGGCTTTGATGGCGGAGTTGCGAATCTCCCTCCTCGACTGGCCGGATCTCAATCCCATCAAAAACATTTGGCACTCGATTAAACTCAGCGTTAGTGCCAAAAAACCGAAAAATAAAACCGATTTGAATCAGAAAATCGAGGAAGCCTGGTCGGAGTTCAGTAGTGACAATTGTCAGCGTTTGGTAGCCAGCATGCCTCGTCATTTTGAACAAGTTATCAAGAATTTCGGATATTCTACTCATCATTGATAGATCTGATCACTTTCTGCATAATTGGAATTGAATCTGAATTGATTAGATAGCTGTCTAGATTTCATGCAACAATTTTGCATACGTTGATTTGATGCAAATGATTTTCTAAAAATTACAACTTTTCTTACAATGAAACAATATATTGGAATGGATGCACAACAGTAATATAGAAATACTTTAATGAACAAGATTTGATAACAACTGCTTTCAACAAAATGTGAGCTAATTCACAGGAAAAATTACTTTATGCAAGACTTTTGCACACCGCTGTATGTGGGCACAAATTTTTATACTTAGCCAGCTTATGAGCCCAAATTTTAAAGGTTGCATGTGATAGTATGGGGGGGCAATATTCTAGCACCTGTTCCAACTTCCTCACATATAGCAATGTGGAATTCAGCAGGACAGCTTCCAAATAACATCTAAATGTTTGATGTACACAAGTAATTCAAAAAGGTCAGAATGCGGATCAGAGTAAACAAACAAAAACAACATTACCCATGATTGTTAATTTGCGTTCTTGGTTCTTCAAGCTGATGATGTAGCAAGCTCCGAGACAGGCAGCTATAGCAACCAACAGCAAAGGTGATGTCAGTCTGCAGATACAACATGAAAAAAATTATTTTGGTTTATTTTAAAATGTAGAAACAAACAAAACTAAATAATTTGATAAACGGTGAAAAAAAAAAAAAAACTTAAATTTATTACTGTTGTAGTTTTAAGGTTGTGCTAAATTTTCATTTACAATTGTGAGAAACTATTTTTTGATGAGAATCCTTTGATTGAAACTCAAGTATTTAATAAATTTTTCCCAACGCTGGGATTATTCTGTCATCAGGATTCACTCTTGAAAGGACAGTCTTTTTTTTTTTTGAATACAGTTGTCCCCCGGTATTCGCAGGGGTTACGTCCCTTGAGCACCCGCGAAGAGTGTAAAACCGCGAATATTGGACGTGGTCCATAAAAATGCCTATAAACATCAAAATATAACGTAAAATATAATAAAAAAATATAAGTAAATATATAATAATAATTTAATAAAAAATACAACACTCAAGAGATAGCTACACGCGGTAAACTGGGATGATGCTGGGCTGCAACTGCCTGAGACAGCGCCTCGTGGGCAGCAGCCAATCAGCAGCGAGGAGAAATGAATAACGCTCTCCGATTGGCTACTTTCAAACCTCCAGCCAATATTGTTTATTTTATATTGAAATTTTGCTGAATTTACGTTAGTATTTATAGTACAAAATTAGTAAATTACATTGTTATTAATAATTTAGCGTTAAAAAGTGTGAAAAATATATATTGCCATGAAAAAAAGCCATAAAAAATCGCAGAAGATATTTGCGATTCCGCAAATATGCGGGGGTTTCCATGAACAATTTTTAGTTAGGTTCTCAGGAAAATTCCGCGAATGCCGAACCTCGATTACGCGGGGGTCAACTGTATATTACTTTATTATTGATCAGCTGTTTCAATATCTGCAGCTCTGACTGCTACTTCATAGCTGTTTAACTCGTTTCATACTTACATACAAAAGAGAATGAGGCCAATGAAGACAAACAGGTAATTGCTCTGGAAATGCTCAATATTCTTGATAACATTCTTGGGAAGAGGAGTCAGAGACTTTGGCAAACCAAACTTGCTTGTGTTGAGGAATTCACCCAAGGGCCTGATGCCTTCCCTTCGTTTCTGAAACCACTCACGAGCCGATACACTGGATAATGATACGGACATGAATCTTCAATAAATAAAATAAAAAAAAGTGTGTAAATTTTTTGTGCACTGGAATGATTTTCTAAATACAGTAAACAAATTTGGTTTGAATTTACATGTACTAGGGACATTCAAATGAAACCCTGGGGCTGGATACCATTACAGTGATGCTATTTCCCTTGTAGCTTGTAACATTTGTGGTTAATCAAAAAAGAATTTGTTTAAGTATTCAAAGACGACAGCACATTTTAAGAAAATAAATTGTTCACATATCTTTCGATGCTTTTCAAAAAAAATAAATTATTTATTCTCTATTTAAATAAAAATAAACTATAGTTAATTATAACACATTAATCCGATCATTACTAATAAATCAGACATTAGAAATAATTTATTTAAATAGTAAATCAACTAACAACTTAACAAACAAGGTATTTACAAAATCTTATGGGTGGTGAGACTTTTATTCAAGATGGCATTTCCTACTTTCAACACTAGCAAAAATAACCATTTACTGATGTTTCAGTAAACTATCAGTTGCCATTTTAGGAACATGAACCATAATGCCAAATGTTGGTTTTGCAATCTCACCCATGTACCTTCAACCAGCCAGGCAACCTCAAACAATGAACAGGATGCCCTCCAGCAGCCACAATCCTTCCCAAAGCCATCACATCTCTACCACCATAATGATTCCTGAACACTAGCAGCACCACAGCCTTCTCCCTAATGTTGCAACCAAAACTAAACCATCCTTCATTAAAACAACAGCTGTTGAATTCAGCTGAGGCTGCTGCACGTTCTGTGGAATCTGCGATGGCATCTGTTGCAGGTGGTCGGCTTGAAGTCGGCTCTTATTGTCTTAGTGCACCCTGGGCACACTGGCCCTGGGTTCACCTCGACATCGCCCGCCCTGAGCAGGAGCAGCCGGACACAGACTCACCGTCCTTCCTGGGGATCCGCTTTGATCGTCGGCTAACCTTTGGTAACCATGTCCAGAACATCTGTCAACAGATGACTCATTGAAACAACCTCCTCCGTCATCTAGGTGGTGCCACCTGGGCTGGAATCCGCGAGATCTACGAACGGTGTATATTGCAACGCAGCAGTCCCTAACTGAGTACGCCGCCCCTGCCTGGACACCCTGGATCTCCAACTCCAATCTCCAGAGATTGGAGAAGTCGCAACTACACGCAGCCCGAGCGATAACGTGACAGCTCCAGACAACACCAATTGAAGCAGTCCTGCAGGAAGTTGATCTCCCTCCCCTACGCTGCTGCTACCAGGTCCACACACTGCAGTTAGGTGACCGATGGCACAGGCTGGAGAATGGAGACCCGCGTCAACAACTACTACACAATGCAGTACGGCAGTGGCTATGCAGATCGGACTGACGAATGTCGGTTATACCTGCCTTGGATGATCTAGGACTGCTAACTCCAACCGTACCGATAACTTGCACCGCGGTGTCCAAGGGCGACCCCACAGAGCAGCAGCTGCGGAGAGCGCAAGAGGGGCTCACTGCTCTAGGTCCAACAGATGTAGAAATCTATACTGACAGCTTGACCGCCGAAGGGACCAACAATGGGGGAGCAGGGCTGGTGGTCATACGAAATGAGGACATCATCTACCGGTGGCATGCAGCAGCAGGTCGTGTGTGCAGTTCCTTCAGAGCTGAGAGAACAGCAATGGAGAGAGCAGTAAAATGGTTCCATGACAATGAGTGGAAATCGGCGCTACTGGTCTGAGACTGCAAATCACTTGTCACAGCCCTGGTCAATTGCTCTACGGACCCAACTATCACTGCACTGCAGAGAAATCGTCGTGCTGATGGCCAACCATTCACTACAGGTTGTATGGGTCCCAGAACACTGCAACCTGCCGGGCAACGAATTGGCAGACACAGAAGCCAAAACAGGTGCTGCTGAGCCCCAATTGGAGACCACTTTAGATCCTGCTACACGCTCGGCCATCATCCACCAGAGTGGACGCCCACCACTGGTCTCATGTCCATCTGGCAGAAGTCTACTCCTCACCAATCAAACCACTAGAAGACACGCTACTTGCCAAGGCCGACCGGACGGACCCCGTTCGCTTCCGCAGCGGGCACCATCCACGCCTACGACGATGGCAGTTCCTGACCAATGTGGCGGAGACTGCTACATGCCATCTATGCGAGGAGTCGTCGTCGTCTGAACACCTCTGGATACGGTGTTCCACCTTCCTAGTGGAGCGCCAACGCCTCAGCCTGGGACGCAGTATGAAGGAGCTAATTTACCTCCGAAGCACATCGATGGCACTCCTCAGGATTATCCTGCGGCGTCTTCAATGATAACAACAACAACAGCTGCTGCCACCGAACCTTTCTCCAGAATAATATGGTTCAGCAAAGATGGTTTGGATTGTTCAAAGACATTTAGCACTACATAATCCTGCAGAAAGTCAGTTTCCGATGGACTGCTGGATGCCTGAGTCCTCTGTTTATCAGTAAGCTTTTCTTGATATGGAAAGCAGTGACTTAGAACCCTGTTCCACAGGACCAGTCCTCTAGTTATCCACTCATAATAAGCACCTGTACAACTTAAGCTGGGCCTACTGGGGGAATTACTGGTCAGGAGGTAGTGTGCATACAGTTGGGCCAATAACCAACTATGAAACATTAAAATCTGTAATAGCTCTAAGCTGCCAATCACCCTTTTAGCAATTGACCCACTGCAAGGAGTCAGAGTACAGGCATCTGCATCACCCCCTCAATGAAACATTTGCGCAGCACTTTCCTCATTAACACCATCTATTTTTAAGTTTTCATTACTGAGTAAGCATCCATGCCACCACCACCTGTTTGTTGATCTGGTGGGGGGGGGGGTGAACTTCTGCACACCCCCACCTCTCAAACCTCGAGACTCCACATCCATAATAATCTTAGCAAATGCTAAAACTGATTTTCTAGTTCACGATTTCCATGTGAAACTGAGCCAAAATTGTTTGTGTGGTTTCAAGAATAAACTGTAACGCTAAGCTCTACTACGACCTACCGTATTTCAATGCCTCAGAAAATTTACTAGCAATCACAGTAATATCTTCGATAGCCGTATTTTGTATAGATTTTGTTCCACTATTCCAAGCAGTAAATTACTCTACTGTATCTTTTAATTTTAAATCACCAGCATACCTTTTATTTGCAGCAGCATTATTAGTTGAATTTGTAGTATTTGTCATCTGGTTTTTCTAAGTTTAAATTCAACATTAAATATGCAGTACCACTATCATAACTTATCGATCACACACACAATATCTATGAACAAATGGCCATTCTTCAACCTTTACTCTATTTTTGCATCAACTCTGTCTGAAAAACCAGATCTTTAAACAACACATTTAAAAAAAAAAACAGGAGAAAATGTTATTTTAAACTTGTTACTGAATGAATTAATGTGATCATTAATATTTATCATTCAATCATTATCTAAATTTAAATTAAAGACTTTAATCTTTAGTCATTAAACTTGAATTATCTTGTTTTAAAAAATTTGATGTTTAACTAGAAGATACTGATGAATTACCTTTCTGACTGAAACAAAACTCATTAACACCATTATCTTCAATGGTGTTGTAATATTCTTTATTGTGATGCAGAGAATAGTTATTTTTCATGTCTGAATTAGATTACTAATTTGTGAGAGTTCATTATCTAAGATTTTTGTGGTCCTAGTAGTTCCATTATCAGCACTATATTCTAAAACAATTGTATTATTAACACCTGGAAAAGAATAAATAATACGCCTCATGGTCAATCAGGGCAATTTTGTGATTTGTAGAATGTAAATTTAGTGTTGGATAAGAATCTGTTTTAAAATTTGTAGTTCTTTAAATGGTAAAACAAAACTATAAAAATCTGTGGGATTTACTAATTGTTCGGGGCTTTTTGCTATTCTGTGTAATAGTTCTTCAACCATTTACTGTTTTTTGTTTCATCTATTAAATTTAATTAAACCAACTGATCACCAGTTGCATCTGTTTCACTGCAAACTCCATTATTTCCAGGTTTAGATGCTGAAAGTAAAGCAAGTCTTTCAATTAACTGATTTGGATCTGAAGATAAAAGCAGACAACCTTCACCAAAGTATGGTTGTATCATACCTACAATCGAACTCGTCTTAGGCCAGATGAATCTTTTATTAATTCCTTTTTGTCTTAGCTCGGGACCAATGTATTTGTTCCATTTATAATTTTCACTTTGTGCAGCATCATTGTTGTGATAAATAAATAACTAAGCTGTATATTAGAATTTTAACCATTTTTAATATCTTCTGCAGGAAGAACATTTTTGTCTGGTTTTGCTTTAGTTGAAAGTTGCCATAAACCAGGAGTGGTGTCAGTTTTATAGTCGTTATCAATGTTATGCTCATCAGCAATTACTTCTAAGGTAGATAATCCAGTTGAATACTTGTTAGAGTCAAACTGTTGCAAAGCAAATGCATACATTGGCCACAGAAGTCAGATAATCAGCAGCATCTGTATCTATCTCTGTATTGAGATCTTGTTCATCTATTTTTTTTAATTAAAAGACTTTCTTTAATTTCTTTTAAATGAGACCAAATCTTTACATTTTTAAAAATTTCTCTTCTTTTTTGAAAATTTTATAAAACAATATTTAATATATACATTTAAAAAATTGATCAAGCAAAGCTTCCTGTTGGATAATAAAGTTCACCAAACTATGAATGGTATCTCCCATTATATCTATCAGCTGATTTGGCTGTAACTACAAATCCATAGTCTGACTCCCAACATTTTTCTGTAAAATATTTAAATACATCAAAAGTCATATCTTTGTTAACCAAGTCATTCCAAAATACAGAGAGCTTTTATAGGTAATGGAAAAAGGATAATAATATTTATTTACTTCTGGTGCTTTGTCTGGGAACTTTGTTATTTTTATGAAATATAAAAGGTATCAATATTATTATACCTATTTCTAGTCTAAAATGATTCAATGTTTGATTGATTTGATTTGTCACACACATAAGGGCATAAAAAGTAAATTTAAAAATTTTGGATTGTCTCTTCCGATCAGAATATCATTTTGATCTTCAGAGTATCCTACACCTATTTCTTGTTTACTTTTTTGTTCCCTCACCTATTATTTCACAAACATTTTGTAATTCTAATTTTTTTTACTCTTTCATTTGCGAAGATATTTACCATCTGTTGTTTGTTAAGTTTATTAACAAACCCACTCTTTGTTATTTGATATCCAGGTTGATGTAAAGATTTTCCAAAAACATTATCTGGAATAATCTAACAACATGTAGATAAGTAGAATAGTTTTACCACATACACTTTCTCCTACAATTAATCCACACACATTTCTAGGTAATGAAAAATTATGACCTTTACTATTTTCATTTTCCCATTAAATTTTTAATTCGTTCATGAAAACACTTAAGTTTTTACTGCTTAGTTGTCTTCATTTAAGTTAATTTGTTTAGTCTCAGGCTCAGTGTCACAGTCGCTTCCTTCTGTAAACGAAGGACTATCAGAAGAAACCTGCTCTTGGTGAACTACATCAGCCATTTCTATTAACTATTGAATCATCAATAAAATCCTCTGATCACCTCAAAGTGGAATCTGAAAGAATCAGCTATACTTTCTTGTGATTCTGAATTATATATAAAAACTGACTAACATTTATTGTTAAGAGTTTAAAACTAAAGCTAATACAAAAAAAAATTAAGAACAGGTCAGAAATGAAAATAATCAGCAAATATTAAGAGGGGCATGTCAAATTTGTGGGAAAGTAAAAAAGCTTTTATCTCAAAATTGAAATCCGTCTCTAGTGATATATATATATAAGTATATATATATAACCACTTTGGTCCAGGAACGCGGTTAGATTTAAGATTATTAGTAAATCCAAATAATTTGCCAAAACCTGGTAAAGAACCTACTAATAAAGCTGTTCCAGTCTGCAGCCATAAGCCGGTTTAGATTTAATTCATGATCTTAATAATATTCAAAATCTTTGTTTTAAAAGAAAAATATTGATCGAGGTTTAGTTAAAACTGCAATGAAGGATTAAATGGATGTTGGAGGTCCCACCACAGGTTACTGGTTCTGGCTCAAATAAGTAAACCAAAAACAACAAACAAACAAACGTGAAGATGCCTGCCTTGTACAGCTGAAAAATTCCAAAAAACCTGTAAGGCGAAACTACTCCAGAAAGTGGTTGGGGTTCACAGATGATATCCCACTGGCAGATTTAGTTGATATGTAAGCCTTTTCTAAATAGAGGTTATAAACATGCTAAATGTAATAATGTACCTGCTAAACATGCATGCTGTTTGTTCCGCTGAGAGAGAGAGGCAGAACTGGAAAATCTAGTCTACATAGTAAAAACCCAGATAAGTTATGGACTGATACGGTAAGTGAATTCGTTAACAGAACTTGCAGAAACCTTCCAGAAGGAACAGAAGTTCATCATAGATATAATGAAGGTAAACCAGTTGTAGTGAGAGATTTAGCAGAACCTTGAAATGATATGCAGAAAATATCAATTTTAGATAAATAAATAAATAAATAAATGTAACAGCAAGAAACAGATCTATTAGCACAGCGCCAAAAGAGGAAACAAACGAAGGTGAAGTAGACAGGAAGAAACCTTCTAATGATTTTAACATATCATCATAAAAATTTTGGAAGATACAGTACAAAATTGGACTAAGGAAATATTAAAAATAATAAATATTAATAAACCACTCATATAAATTAGAAGCATTAGATTGATCCTAATATTTTGTCTCCTTCTATGTACAGAGTTACAAAATACAAAAGCAAGCAGGTTTCACCAAAGGTGTTATTGGATTAATGACCCTAAGTAGATATATTATCATGAAGAGGTGGTGATGCAATCTTACTGAGATTAATTATATAAATATTATTTTTCCAGAATATTCCTCTTTCCCATGACTGTTTTGCCTTTACTGCTGGTATCTTCATCTGGACAGCATCACATTATTTTTGTATTTTTATTCCATTACATTAAATATTTTGAATAATCTAAAATACACATTTCTAAGTAAAAGAGCTTGCTAAAGCTTATAACTTCACATTTTATAGTACTAAGTCTTCGTTAATAATATCTCTAGTGTGGCATTGGGTAATTTTGCTAACATGTAAGGTTTTTTTTTTAAGTTGCTAGGAGCTGTGCTGACTCTTACAACTGTTCATTTTCTTAAATTTTCCATTGTTTTGCCATAAACAGATTCATTCGCCTGTAAGCCTTATCCAAAATCATTTGTAGTCTTAGTTCTCATATCTGTATTTAACTTAATTTAGGGGTTTAGCCAGCAGACTGATAAAATAGCTCTGTGTATTTTTATTATCTTCATACCTAATTTCTAAAATGTAATACTTATTCTACTTCATCGCGCAAAGCGCCTATGTAACATGTAATCCTTTGGGGTATTCTAAGTCTGCTTCATACATCCCACCTACTGGTGAATCCAGTTAACAACAGCCTTATAATTGTTCACATCTTGTGGCTGCTACAAAATAAATCATCCACTGAGAGCAGTTGACACAGCCCAACCGCAGAGACGTCTTCATGTAAGACCTTTTTTTTTTTTTTTTTTAGTTAAGTCCTATCTTTTAATTTTCTATGTTAGACATTTTGAATGCGAATATATTTAAAGATGATATAAAAACTGTATTTATATAGGAATGCTGCATCTAACCACCCCTACACAGACCCTGCTCTCTCCGTTATCAGTGCATCTGCTGAGAGATCTAATTTTATTTTGGGAATCTCTGCAGAAGCTGTAGCTCCAGAGAGATTACACAGATCTAATATATAAGCCCTCTGACTTACAAACCCATCTACCAAAGAAACAGGACGACAGATTTCAGATAGATGTTGTACTCTCCCAATTCTAATGTTGTACTTTTCAACAGACTTCTTTATAATAATACACATAATATAGGGGTAAAATATAAAAATTATAATGCTTTCTTAGCTCTTAAAAGACTGAATTCTTCAGATTTTGATACCGTGATCTCTAAAATCAAAAATAACTATCAAGAGCAATGTTTATAACTCTCACATTTATTTTATTTTTAATATAATACCTGCACAGCATCTATTTATTATTATTATTATCCATATTTCTTAAAGTAGTTCTAAAAAAAAACTGAGGGTTAAAAATTTGCAGCTTATATTCATTCTCCAAATAAATTTCAAGATTTCTTTCTTAAATATTTTTTCTACTAAGTCTTTGGGGGGATCTGAAGAATATTCTAAAACTAGATTTAATAGTCTGTTCGTTTCCTTTTCTTCTAAAAATAATTGGAATCTCACAAATTTACCTCAAGTCTTAAGACAAATATCTGTTGAGTTTAGTAGTTTCAGCAACTTCGGTCAAGCTTGAGTGTTACTCTACTATAGTAATTAAAGTGATAGTCAGTTTTCATTGTAATGTTCTTTGGTAAATTCCTCTTAAAAATTTAAGTCAATATTTTATTTAGGTATGTAATAAAATAATAAATACTATTCTTAGCCTCAAGTGTACTACTATTGTATAAACACACATGGCTTATAGATAGATATAAACCTAACATTTGAATAGTAAATATTTGTTTTAAATTGAAAAACTCTAGATTATTTTTTTTTATATTTTTAAATTATATTGCGCCAGATTTGTGTTGTGGAGAAACCAACTTGTTTTTTTTTTTACCTACAAAAGATAACAGTATTAACAGCCTAAAGTCTGATTAGTAATATGCCAGTTTTAGGTTATCTTTATCTAACACAAATCAGCACCTAGCACACCACCTATTATTAATACTTGACTGTTGAATTTATAATGGGTATTCCCAAATGCGAGTGTACCTACATCTGCGCTCGTGTGACGCGTATCAAATCTGGTTCACAGCTAAGTGGGTAAGAGAGACCAGTGTTGGGTACACAAGTGAAATCTCACTGGTGCCTTCATATACCATTCTATGAAAAAGTTCAGTGTATCTAAGTGTGATTTTAGGGAAGGCTCAATGATTTGATACAGTCAGAAGCCATTCTCACAAGCATGGGAGACTGAAACTTATAAAAGGATGGTGCAGAAGATCTTTAAAATAGAGAAACTGTTTCATGGAAGGCAGTGCTGAAGCCCATTCAATAAGTAGGCGGTGCAAATAAAGTAAGTGGAGAAGATCTTATTGAATATGTAGAGCAGAAGCCCTATTACTTACACTATTTTCCTGGTTGGCTACATCTCTAAGGACCATTATAGCAAATATTAAGCAGGCATGTGACTTCAAAGACAGGAATGGATGGTCAGTGAGCAGTTGAGGTGGTTAAAAAATAGCCGAGCTTCTCTCTGATGTTCCTGAAAAGAATGGCCCTGGTAGTTTGCTTAGAATTTACCACTGTTTCTGTACTTACTATACAGTGGCATAATTCGGGCTTGAGACCACAGACCGGTTGATCCCTTAGCAATCTGTTTGGAATAAATATATTTTAAATGTGGTAGGATACAAGCAAACCACTAGACTCCTCCTCACTGTCCCAGATAATATGGGACAGTTGGACATAAACTTTATGTATAATGTATGATGATGAGATGAGAGAGGGGGGAGATTAAGCATAGAAATCTGAGTTTGGGACAGTTGGACATAAACGTTATGTATAATGTATGATGATGGGATGAGAGAGGGGGGGAGATTAAGCATAGAAATCTGAGTTTGGGACAGTTGGACATAAACGTTATGTATAATGTATGATGATGGGATGAGAGAGGGGGGGAGATTAAGCATAGAAATCTGAGTTTGGGACAGTTGGACATAAACGTTATGTATAATGTATGATGATGGGATGAGAGAGGGGGGAGATTAAGCATAGAAATCTGAGTTTGGGACAGTTGGACATAAACGTTATGTATAATGTATGATGATGAGATGAGAGAGGGGGGAGGAGATTAAGCATAGAAATCTGAGTTTGCCATTTTTGGTAGAAATATATATATAGAGAGAGAGGAGAGACTGACTACCAGTAACAATATTCAAAATACCAATGATCTACAACGTTAACTAGGCTTTATTAGGTGTATAATTAAAAACAATATTTGAAGGAAAAAAAATTGATTTCGAAGGAGCTTTTAAAGGATAAAGTAGACAACTGAGGAACCACTGTCTTGTGAGAAGACACGGAAAAAAAAAATAAAAAAAAAACTCAACTGCCCCCGAATTCTGCATTCGTGACTACCGACTTGATTTTTTTACTGCCAACTACGAGTGGTAGTAGTAGTAGTAGTAGCTCTGAAAGGTACTGTTAGTAGACGTACTTGAAAAGGTTATATACCAGCTCTCTATCCATTTGGAAACTTTATTATAATAATAATAGTAATATTAATATTAGTATATCAATCGGTCACAACTGTCACCGGTGTATTATCCAAGGTTGGTTCGCTTCCGTGTCTAAAAGCTGAAGAAAATCATCAGAATCCCCTGAGATTTCCGGGGGGGAAGTAAAAGGGGCCAAACCTACCTTTCTTTAGGCGCAGCGGGGCCGTCAGTCTCAACCTCTATGTCTCCTCTGAGGGATTCTACGTCCATAACAAAACAAGGATTCCTCAACGTGTGGAAGTGGCTGGCGCTTTTGCGCAGGCGCGGATTAGTCACCGCCCTGGCCGGCCTCGGTCAAGTTCGCCCTTTTCCGTAACTCGAACGAAGTTTCCCGATCTCTCTCCTACTAAGCTTCCAGGTTTTGACTTTCTCTTTCGTTTCTCGATGTTTGCCGAACTCGGCTGAATTATTTAAATGAGCAACAAAACAACAACAACAACAACAACAAACCCCCCCCCCCGTAAATATGGAGGTCGCTGCGTCCGTAAGTGGCTGGTAATCTTATGTATCATGTTTACAAAAATAACGACATTTATACAACACTGATTACTTAAAAGAAAGGACAGTTTGATACAGCGCTAACCCTAGTAATTCAAGATTCCGATTGGTATTTCATCTATTTTATAATATACTGTATTATCGTTAGACGTTTGATTTTAGACAGGGGATGCAACTGCAACTGTTTTGATAGTGAGTTTGCATCAGAGTTATCGTTCTTGGTATGCCTGCGTTCCATCCCCATCTCTCTCTATATATATATACACTCATTTTCTCTTCCTCTCCGACTATATATGTGTGTATAAAGACGTCCAAAAAATGCATACACACCTTGTTTACTGGGCCATATAAGAGTGTGTCATATATATAATTAAAATTACTTTATTTCAACGTAGAATGACAAAAAAAAATAGTTCTAAATTGTCATTGAAAATGTTCTAACTAAATCAAATGAACTGATTCTCAAACTAACTAAAAGCGCCCCTGAAGGACTCCTCAGTAAAATCATCTCTTTTCAGCCACAAAATCACTTGTATTTCTTTTTTTTTTTTTTAGTTGCGAAATGAACGCAGAAAACTCCTGAATACATGAATGTTTACATTCCCCCTCTCTAGTGGAGCAACATCTGATATATGGCGCACTGTGAGACGTCACATATCTCTATCAACCTGGTGCAAGCTCTTCACAGTCGGTATGGTGACACTTCTTTTGAGGAAACTTGTGATTTTGTCATCTGCTTAAAAAGCAAAAGGTTTGGTAAGTGAATGTATAGAGTCTATGCCATTGATTTGAAAGAATTTAAGCCATTGACAGCTGGGCATGTAGTGTAGCATCGTCATCGCCACAAACGACCAAGAAAAGAGAACTTGGTTTGTAATTAAAACTATCGTCATCATCTTCATTGTAATTACAACTATCATCATCATCTTCATTGTAATTAAAACTATCATCATCATCTTCATTGTTATTAAAACTATCGTCATCATCTTCATTGTAATTACAACTATCGTCATCATCTTCATTGTAATTAAAACTATCATCATCATCTTCATTGTAATTAAAACTATCATCTTCATCTTCATTGTAATTAAAACTATCGTCATCATCTTCATTGTAATTAAAACTATCATCATCATCTTCATTGTAATTAAAACTATCATCTTCATCTTCATTGTAATTAAAACTATCATCATCATCTTCATCTGCTATCTCTGATTTGGTGGTCAACAGTCCTCAGTTATCTTCATGAGCCAAAATAGACTATGGAGAAAGGGTACTTCTGTGGTGGGCTTCTATTGTATCATACTACACCAGTGCAGATTACATGCAGAGTATCATGAAAATTTGCATATGATACTCAATTTTATGGTAAGACATTTACTGGGTCTAAACAGAATATTCCTGCATCACTTTATTTCTACTGGTTAGATAAACAAAAAGCCTTTTGTATTTAATTTAATTTTAAATTATTTCTATCTTAAAATTGTAATTCTTTCGTTAAAATTCTGCTAATTCTGTCCTTTTGTTGTTATGAATGCATACATTCTACCTCTGTACATTAACTAGATTTTGTATTTTCCAAAATTAAAAAAAAATCTAATTGTTTTTTTTTTTTTAGAATTTTTCTAGTGGAATGTGTGAGTTTATATTTTTCTATATCTATAATTAATAGGAAATGATACCTCCAAGATCTTAAATCTTTTGAGCAACTTTCTACTAGGAAAAAGAAAACAGTTTAAAGCATAGTATAAGCATTTTCAGAATAGATTTTAAGAGAGGTAAAAATTTCAAATGGCACGCCATAGCTTCATCTACCTACCAATAGCTACAACTGAAGGGCAACTTTCTGTGACAGCAGTTTTATAGTTAGTACATTAAAAAATAATCGGAAAAAATGTTTTAATTTAACTCTAGAAGCTTTAAAGTAGAAAATAAATGTCTATTACACATATCAGTCACAAGTGTATGTTAGCACTTGTTTTTTTTTTTAGTCGAAATTCTCAGTAGGCGTTGCATTTCTCCGCAGAATCTGGAGTCTTGTTGGCTCCATCCACAGTCGTATTAACTGACTACAACATCTCTAATGCTGGTGATGAGGTAGAACTGCGTCAACTTTGTGTCAATGTCGTGGATTTATCACTGGCCAAGAACAAGCTTTCTGACTGGTTTGAGGTAAGAAATGCAACAGCTGACATCAGTTCCTACTGGTAAAAAAGATTGCATATTCTAGTTTGTTTACTTTAGCCTTTTCGGCATTTGTAAACTTGGTAACGCAGTTGACTTTCCATTCTTTTTATTTCCTCTATAATTTGGAATATCTATGAAAGAGTAATCCATAAATATACATGTCTAAGGTTTCGCTGGCTGTAGGAAGGCCATAGATGTACAACTCACAAAACCTTGGAAATGTGTATATCTACAGGGTTACCATCAGGATGAATGCCTACTAATCATAAATATGCAGGCATATTTGTCAAAGGGTTAAAATGTATATGCTTAAAAATAAGTATGGAAAACATTCAAGCAGCTCTATTTTTATTATTTTATTATTATATTCATCATCAACAAAGTTTTAGAGATTTATTAGCTTTTTCTCTCTCTCTCTGTTGTCTCAATCAGTTATTTCTGCATCTACAATGAAATTCTCAACCATTTTTTGTTATTTTATAAAAAAATTTTCATAGTTATCTCTGTTGTTGGATTGTATTCTTATCCTTTTTTTCCAAATCCTCGTCCTTACTATTTAGGTCTAAAGCCATTTCACAGTAAGGACCTAGTCTTTGTGACTAAACAGGTTGCCTGAGTATGGTTGAGTGGTGGGCAAAGCGGTCTTGAGCAGGATTCAAAATGGGGTCCTCAACCTTAGTGATCCAAAAGTCGACCCCTTGACCATTAGCCGCCCAATTGAATCTTTTGATGCAACTCATTCATTTATCTGCAAGAGTTTCTCTGTCATGGAATAAAGTTGTTTTTTCTGTAAGTTTTATAAATTAGATACTGCTTTTTCTTTCAGTCATTACTAATCTTATGTATTGGCAGCTTGTCAAGATCATTGAGCAAATGCCAAAGCTGAGAACTCTCAATGTGGCATCGAATCCTCTGTGTGAACGTTTCCCAGATGAGCTGACCTGCAAACGTTTTGACAGTCTGCAGCATCTAGTTCTCAATGACACCAGAGTTACGTGGCAAGCCATTGAAGCAATGCTGAAAATTCTACCAAAGTAAGCTCATTCCTTTCTTGATGAAACCTTTAACAAGCAGCTCTGTTTAGCTGCTAACCACAGTTTCTGTTTTCTTGTTCTCTAGTTTTCAAATATTCACTGTTTTCCTCTAGCAATGATAAGGACGTTTGTTGGTAAGTCTGTGAAAACCTTGGAATTGATGCATGAATACATGCAGAGTATCATGAAAATCTGCATATGATACTCAATTTTATGGTAAGACCAATTTCTCGGATTATGTAAAGCATTTATAATCAGTTTTAAATCATGTAGCAGACCTAGTAACCTAAATAGTGGATGCAATTTATTGTTACTATGTGTAATTAAGAAAGTTTTACTCATTATTAACTTAGTCAAATGTAAAAATAAAAAGAAATGGAATTATAAATAGTAACTTAAAGAACAAGAGGCAGGAAATATATACAGTAAGATAAGTTTGTTTGCACTGATGTTTACAAAAAGAACGGGAGTTTTTGTCAGTTTGACTTGTCTCAAATCCTCCTAAAGGATGTTGTGAGGATTCACAGCGGATTTACTGGAATGTGTATATTTCTGATAAGTCTGGGTTATCTAGAACAGCTCTCACTGCCTTGTGGCAGCATTGTTTTGTTTAGCACAGATTGTATATTCCAAACATACAAACACATTGAAGTATTTAAAAAACAATTTTCCTTTATATTTTTTTTTTCCTTTTAGCATTGAGATTATGAATATGCCTTACAGTTTTTCTTATTTTTTGTTTAAGAATTCATTAAATAAACTAAAGAGTTGACAGGTCAATGAACTTGTGACTGGTCTAATTTTATCCTTAGGTTTCTCTTCATTAATATGCTTAGGGATGAAGAAGATCCAGTTCTGACTGATCCTAGATCAACTCTTCTAGGTAAATCTGTCAGATCTGCTGGTGGATTTACACCTGTGTTTGTCTACAATTTAGATTTCTTTTTACCTTTTAATTCTGTTTCTTTAACCTATGTGGGAACAAGAATACACTGTGGAAAGGATGCTAAAATATCAGCCTTTCATTTTGTTTAGCTTTCTGATTTTAAAGAAAAAAAACAACGGAAATTTTTCAGGGTTTCCGAGCTTCATCTTAGTCTCAACAACTACACATCCATTGACTGTGATGGTGCCATCACTTATCCCAGCCTTCGACAGCTGCACTTCAACCGAAACCTGGTGACTGACTGGCGAGAGTTGTCTAAACTGGGACACAGCTTTCCAAACCTCGAGGCCCTAGTGCTGATGGAAACAGCCATTTCTTGCTTTGGTAGAGATGCTGATGTTTGTAAAGACTTCCAGAACCTGACGTATCTCAGCTTGAACAAAGCCATGCTGAATGACTGGAGTGAGATTGACAAGCTCCGTCTTTTTCCAAACTTGACTAAAGTTGGGCTACTGGATATAAAACTGTTTGAAGTAAGTGAAAGAAAAAACAACAGATGCTAGCAATTTTTTTTTTTTTTAATGTACATAAATTTAAATATTTCAGTAAAGTCCATGAAAGAGGCAGTTAAAGAAATTTTCTGGTTATAAGCATTGAAAGTAACTTTGTTTCTTTGTTCGTGTCTGACCACTTGTTTCGGCTGTCGGAATTCTAATCAAAATTTTTGGCAGGGCATCACAAAATGTAAAATCCTGTTCAAATAAAAAGCAGGTTTTGGTAAGTTTGCAGAATCCTTCTGTTCCAGAAAAAATAGTTATTGCTGAATTATGTAAATTTTATTGTTAAATGGTAAAACAACTGTGATGCATAATTCTATTCTTTACATTGATTTTGTTTGTTTTTCTTCTTCCTTATTTAACTGGACAGGAGTTGGCAGTTTCTTCAGTCTCTTCATTCTAATTGTACATCAAGTAATCATTGTATAAATATATTTGTGGCAATATAAATGAAAGTTTGAATTTAATATGCAACTGCAAGAGGATGAAAAGAAAACAAACTGTAATAATTGACAGCAGATTTTTTAAGTTAAGAGGAGATATAAGTGTTGTTATTTTATACTTGATTAAAAATTTGCAGATGGTGCATTGGCTAATGATTATGCCAAAAATCAAAGATATCATTAATTATTTAAATACCAGTTTTATAGATATAAAATTCTGCATCAGATGTCAGTTTACAACAGGTGTATAATTTTCAAACCCAAAATGATTTTACTGATCAACAAGCCATGATAGTAATTTTGGATGCTTGGCCAACTTCTTGCATATGACAGGAAATTTAGTTATTAATAGTATAACAGTAAAAAATATACAGTGCCCTGTCATAATAATTTGGAAACCTGTTGTTATTATAGTGTTAGATTGTTGTAGAAAATGACAAATAGAGCAAACTTTTTTAAGTCAGTTAGCATTTGGTCAAGTTGCCTCTTATAGCACAAAGAGTCTCTACCCTGTTTGGAGTTGAAAAAACAAGATAGTGTATCATGGTCTGGTCCAAGTTACACCATACACATGTGAGATCTTCCTTTAATTCTATCATACTGGCAGCGCATAGACATTCAGGTTGCTCACAGCAGGCAATCTAGTTGCTCACTTCCTAATAGATAACTAAAGCACTACTACTATGCTCCCTCTTGTCCTCCTTGTAGGCATTGATGTATGAAAAATGAAAAACAAAAAGATCCAGATGCTGTCACAGGTCTTGGGGTACCCAGAGGAGAAATTCAGTGCCTTGATTCCTCTTCCAGACTTGTCATATGAGAGTGGCATGTGGCACCTTCTTCCTGAAAAATATGCACATAAAATCTTAGTATGCCTTGTTGGTGCAATGTAGATATGATCGTTAAAATAGCATTGAACCCAGCACAGCAGACTGTTCTTCGACAAACACCAGTTTGATTTTCCTCCATGCTAAATTGCTGCCTATACCACGAAATGTCTGTCTTTATACTTTACTGTGGACCAATCTTTTTTTAGATGTTTTGTGAATTGCTGGAACTTGGATTTACTGGAGAAGAGTACATGTTGCCAAAACTTGAGGGTCTTGCCAGACCAGACCTTTCAAGGTGTTTTATTCCTATTTGAAAGGCTTTTCTACATGCTACACAACATCTGTAGCCAAGTCAGTGGAGTTGATGTTGCCCCATGCTCTGTTACTTTTATGGTCAGTTGTTCTTGCAGAACCTTAATTGACCTTGAGTGTTTGCATACCCAACAAATAACCCAATGTAGTTAGTTGATTGGCTGTGCTGTACATTTTATAAATCTTTTGGTTTGTGCAGAAATATACAAAGAAGAATTGCTGGCAGATGGCGATTGCGCGCCTCCCCAACTTGACGCATCTAAATCGTAGTCTGATATGTGACAATGAAAGGGAAGATGCTGAGCGAGCTTTTGTACGATTTTACATGGATTTGGAAAACAAGCCACAGAGGTACAGTATACAGCTTCTGGTTTTACACATACTACCTCACAAATATAGGTATATATAACCTGAGGTTTTACTTAATGCTTGTGTAACTACAATCCTTGGCATAGCTTGCAACAAAAAAGCAAATGTAGATAATGCCAATTGTCTAAAATTTATTTATACCATGAAGCACTCGAATAAGATGCACACACAACTCTTACTTTTTAAAAATCATTCTGAAGATTTCTGCCTTACTCTTTAAGTGCCACATCCAGTCTTAGAAGATCACAGAGTAAGAGGCTGAAAGTATCGTACACACATTCATTTGGATAAAAATTCCAGCAACATTACTGGCTATGGGTAGCTTTGTTATCCTAAAGGTAGGTCTTGTTGACGAGCCAGCGCGATGTCAGTCTGGAAAAGGAAAACCAGTCTGTGCTGTTTGTTGTTCAAATAGGTCAAGATGAACCTGAAGTACCCTAATAGTACATTTTTGACACCTCTGGAAGATGCAGAACCTTTTAACAGTCATAATGATCCCATCCTTCACCATAATGGAACCTTTTGAGGTTTCTCTCAAGTCACAGAAAAGGGGTAGTATAACAGATAGACGGCATGGAAACATATTTCTTACTGCCTGTCTAAAGACAATTTTCTGTAAAAATGCTTTCGAAACTCTAATGCTTTGTGCTTTCCTGTTGTCACTAGACACTGCATTATAAAACTAGAATTTGACTGACTCTTTAGGCACCATCATTGCTTGACTATGCACTCTTTTTGAGTCATCACACCTTTCTCTTTTATTCTGGAATTGGTTCTTATCAACCCTCACCAAGATCTGTGATGACAGCAAAATGTTAGTCCAGATCTGTTTCTGTTAAATGTTATATTAGTATCACATTAAAAAGAAAAACTCTTTTTCTCTTGTGTCACTCATATAAACAGTATGGAGAAAAGAAAAACATGACTTACACTAAACTACAGGTATCTATTTGCACATTACTTTGCATTATTGAAATAACCTCTGGCTCTACTGTGGCATTGTAGCTTCTTAAAATAAAATAACGTGGAGCTTTCAGCAAAACAGAAATTTGGATGGAATGATGTATTGTGGCCAAGGGAGTTTCAGGTGACTATAATGTGTAAATTTGCCAACTCAACTCTGGAAATGTTTCATGACTTCGTGTAGAAGTAGCTACAGCACCAAAGTAGTCTTTTTACCCAGCTAGTACAAAATACTGCGTGTGTCTTGTTTGTTTTTTTTCAGATTTGCTGTACTTTAAATGATGTATACTTTAGTCTTTGTTTTTGTTCTTTTTAAGGATTTTTATTTTATGATAATTTGCAGTAGTTGTAATTTACCAACAAACTTATAGTCAGATAATTACCAATACAAAAAATCAGTTCATTTGTGAATATAATAATACTGTTTAAAAATTAACAATATAATATATTGCATATTTTAGATTTTGCATAAGATTCATCACTTACTAAGTTCATTTATCAGCTTTATACTTAATGTGGCAGGTAAAATGTATATTAATGTAATTAAGCTATCCTGACATAGCGAAATATTCTTGTAAAACTGGTGCATGATCAGGTGAACTATCTAAAAAATATCACCAGACTAAGAGAGAGAAAGAGAGCAGCAAAGTGTTCAGAGCAGGACAATTGGTACAGGAGGAGGAAAACTTACCACTATGTTGAGCAAGCATCACTCTAGACTAATCCATCACCCATGACTTTAACCCTCCTTATACCACTCAGTCTTCTAGAAATGCTACTATTTGTGTTGAATTGGCTCTATATTTAGTCACCACACTCATAACGCAAAACATGTGGGATTGGAGCAACATATAGATTTGTCACCACAAAGTGCTAGATTGATGAGCAAAGTACTCTGTATCACAGTCCCTATGACTTAACCAATTTTGTAATGCAGTTTTGAAGGATATTTAGATGCAAATGCACTCTAAATCATTTCCACATTTCTCATTATCAAAAGAAATGCTTTATGTAATGATTGACAGTAAGAACAAATAATATATTTGGACCTCATGAATCAAGAATGTTAGAAAGTGTCAAAGTAGTACTTTTGAATGTTTCTGCTTGTGACTTTTCTTGCCAGGTATTATGAGCTGGAAGCTCTGTATGGCCGACTGGATCCTCTTGTTGAACTCAACTTGTCACCGCAAACCAAATATAAAGTAAAATTAAAGTTTGGGGACAAAGAAGAAGAGATGGAGATAAACAGTAAGCAGACAGTATCTCAGTTTAAAAAGTTGCTTCAAAACTTTGTGGGAAAACGCCATTCATGTTTCCGTTTGTTTTATTTTGATTCTGGAACCAATATTGGACCTGAAGAGTTGCGATTTCCCAATAAGTTCTTGTATTCTTTAAACATACATGATGATGATGAGTTTCATATTTGGTTAAAGTAAACACCTGTGACGATTTAGAGTTTTATCATGAATACCGCTTTGAGCCTGTGAACATTATCGTGTACAGACAGAAGTATGATCATAACATGCAGACCGTTTTTTAACAGCACACAGTTAAAAGAGTTTTGTCATTGAAACAATGAGCAATGTGGCTAACCACCATTTGGCTTTTTTTTCTTTCCTCGGGAAAATAAAATAAAAATAATCAGTCACGGGGAACAAAAATATTACATGACACTTTTATGTGATCGAGAGAAAACCAAGAACTTCAACCTGAAACTTTCACTGTAGTAAGAAGCAAGCAATATTGGTGCTTTTTGTACAAAGATACAGCTGTGCATCTTTCTACTAGGGAGGCTCAAAGGTAGCCAGAATAAAATAGCACCAACGTAATGGTATCTATTCTCTGTTCTCATTTGAACATCCCTAGTATTTAAGTTTGTTTCACCAGTTTTCTCTGTTGTTCTGGCAAGGTTAGTGTCTGCAGAGATTATGAGAATGGCATGGTTAGGGTTAACAAGTTAGAGAAGCTGTGATTATGAAATGTTTTTTATTTGTTGATTAATTTTAGTGAACTGTTTATCCTTGCATGGGCCAAAAACCCCATTGCATTATTATTATTATTATTATTATTATTATTATTATTATTATTATTATTATATTATTATTATTATTATTAAAAGTAACTGGAGAAGAGATTGCTGTTTATAATATACTGTACATATAAATATATAAAATGAAGAGATTTGGTAAATTATTTAATTTTCAAATGATGTACTTTCAGAAAGCTTGATCATTAGCAGTAAATCTAATGCACGAGACATTCTCCCTACCATTGAGAAGATACAGGCTGTACTTTGGAGCTTTGGAGTGTCTCAGTATTTACTATCACATCACATCAGAGATATAGGTCATTCTTGACTGACCCATAGAGTGCATAGCAGGTTCTTTTTTGAGCCCAAAGCCTAGCTGAAATCATTACAATGTTTATATTTATCAACTTTTTTTTAAAATATTTTACATATAACAGCAGGAAGCTCTGGGCATATGCCCATTTTACCCATGCCTTCAGATAGCCCTGGCCATAGTATTCCATTATATGCAGTGCATAATGCTAGGGGGTTAGGGTTGGTGTAATGGTATCTGGCCAAGCTTCCTTTGAAAGTTTCTAGTAACTGTTAACAGACACTTGTATGGGGAGTCTTCACTAGGGTCACCAAGTGGTTTATTTGTTAACAGATTTGTGAGATCTGCCCACTGACTATAATCTGCTGGTGTTAACCAGGGTAATGCCATACATTACAGGATAGCTTTATAATCACTATTAAACAATTTCTAAATAGTAGCAATGGAAAACCACAAAATAACCATTGTTACCATCACTATGCCATAATTATTTAGTATGAGAGAACCGGAGAAAGATTGGCATTGACTTTAATTTTAAATATAGCAATTGCATCTTTTTTTTTGAAAATCTTTATACTAGCTAATTTATATTTACAGTTGTCACATTCTTTTGGCAAAAAATTGCAATTATAGTTGTTATCATTGGCTTCAGATAATTTAGAATTTTACATGTTGAATTTAGAATATCTTTATTGGATTCCCTCCTCCATCTCTTAGGCTACTTTTATACATTCCTGTACAGACCTTGTTGTATTTGTTTAAAAGTACAATCTGGATATAGTGAATGGATTATTATATCAACTGTATATCAGTGTACATGTATTGTGATATTATTAATATTTAATTAAAAATTTTAAGTGACTTATATGATGGTTTTTTTTTCATTTCTATATGTTTTAGTAGAAAGGCAGGAGATACAGTAACATACTATGAATATTAAGTTACTGATAAAGAAACTTCAGTAACGCCTATAGTTGCATAAAGTACTTCTAGGTGTAGAAATGATACCTGATAGGACATCTAGTCTTTTCCATGAACACTGATTATTTTACGTTTGTCACATGATAGTCAAATATGCAAATAATCCTTAGCAATTTGTAGCATTTGAAAAATTAATGATTCTAAGTATGTGCACAGAGCTTATTGGAAAAAAAATTTGAGAATAGAAAACTCCCTGGTCTATAATGTATATAAATTTAAGTGGTCATGTGACCCACAAGATTACGCATATTAGCTGTTTGGCTTATAGTAATTATTCAACAATCACAGGGAAGTAGAAGGATATCAGTGACTTTACAAGGGGCAGGATGGTGGGAGGCCCCTTTTTCAACAGTGGCTACCTCTCAGATGTTCCTGCACTGGCAGAATTTGCAGAAAATTATTTCTGGAAGAACAACTGACCACAAGGATGCAACAATGTATGGGCTTCAGTAGCAGGCCATGTATACAAACCTTGCTTCTATGAGGGTCTGCTTGCAATGGTGGTTTGCTGAATCATTTGCAGCAGACAGAATATGAGTATGGCAGAGATGTCATCAAGTTCTGAACCCAGGTGCAATATTCCAACAGTCCAAGCAGCTGGTGGTGGTATTATATGAGACAAAGTTTTGGCCCTCTCATCCCATTGAAGGACCTTGGTGAAATTATGTGAATACCTAGACATCATGGCTATGTTTATTTTGCAAAGCTGGTTCTGTATCTGGATAGAGGACAAAATGTTTCAGGATGACAATGCCATCATCCATTGGGCCTGTATTGTTCAGGATTAGTTTACAGAACAAAAATGATCTGATACATTTTTCCTGCCAGCTTAACTCTGATCTCAATCCCATTGAGCATCTGCAGGGTGTTTTGGAACAAAGGTACCTTATCAGGACCAACTATGCCCAGTTCTCGTGGATAAATGGCTGTGGAGATGTGGAATTCTGGATGGCCCAACATGTTGAAAATGCCAGTTAAGTAAAAAAATTGGTTGAACCAGCTATTAAGGCAGTTCTCTAATTTTTTTTTTGTTGTCATAACTGATTTATTACCAGCTGATGTTTTACGTTTCTTTCTTTTAGTTGGAACAAGTAGTAACAGAGAAGCCATGATAACTCCTGCAGTGATGCCAGGGTTCCAGAAAACAAAAAGTGATAATTGATACCAGTATCAGCTAGTATTCCATAGGCCCACAAAGACAATAGCACACTCAAGTACCCCATATAGTATCGCTTTATTAGTTATGCCCGATACTAATGTGTTTGACTGAAAAGTTGTGCATCATCAAATGTTTTATCTGCATATTTTTAATCAGCTACTTTCTTCTTTTCCAATTGCCTAAACAGCCGTCTCGAAGTAAAAGAAAGGGAAATGAAAAGGGGAAGAAGAAAAAACTGTATTCAGATGAGGAGTTTAAAGAATTAACAGGAGATTCTGTTAGATGTATTCATTCAGATGAACGGTAGATTGTTCTAATTTAATACACGCTTAACCGCAAAGGCTGATTTGAGTTGGTTACTTAGTAGTACTGCGATGACGGTAAGGAGAATCATCTGAGATGCGCGTAACTGGAAATTAGTGCTATCATTGCTTATCCCTGTCCTGAGTGGAGCAGGTGGGTGGTGGCCGGGAGCCCCGTCACGGAAACTGTCGACGTTTGCCGAAACGAGACGAGTCGTCGGTCTGTAACTCTCCAACGAGGAAAAACCAGTTTTGTTACGCACCAGCGGAGGAGAGAAAATGGACTCGAAAGAGAAAACGCTCTGGGTCGGCAACCTTCATGAAAACGTGACGGACGAGCTTTTGTACGAGTTATTTCTTCAGGTGGGTTCTTCTCGTTTTCTTTCGCTCCCGAGCGCTTGCCGCCCGCCAGCGACGAGCCCACCGATGGGTCGAGGAATGTTTTTTTTTTTTTTTATTTATTTAAATAATGACCAGTACTGGTAATGGGCAGACAACTCTGGTTTTACTGCTTCACTACGAAGAATTACTAACTCAATTATAATTAATTGTTTGGTTATCGCGGAAAACGCCACAAAAATTTAATTAATTAATTTTTTTCTTGTCATTTTAAAAAAATTCTTATGTAATGTAGTAATGCTTAGTTGGCGGCGATCAATATATTTTTTTAAAAAATTGACTGGCTTTTACATTATTATTATTATTATTATTATTATTATTATTATTATTATTATTAATAATAAGGATTGTAATAACATTGATGCACTCACTATACCACGACTGAGCGAATATAATTAGCTTCTTTGAATATTTTAAAAATGAAATCCAGTTTTTAAAGCAGACAACTGAAAGTGAAATACCGGAAATCATGGGGAGTGTAAACCAGCGCCGGCCGACGTGTCGTCCCTGTTCACTACCCCCCGAACTTAGGGGTCCGGGGGCATCTCAAGACAGTGCTCTGGAAGGTGTTGGGTGTTACAGGAAGACTGCGGCCGTGGGAGACGAACGCGCGCGGACCTTTGAGTAACGGGAACGCGTGTCTTGTCCTCAGTCGAAGAACCCCCCGTAGACGTCCACTGGGAACTGAGGAACATTTGAAACTGGCGATGAAATGTGTGCGTGGCGGAAATTCTGATTTGTTGGAGCATCACGTAGATAAAAAAAAAACCCCCCCGCAAACTGGGAGACGTCTGCGAGAACTGTCTTGGCAGGGATTTCCTCAAGCGATTCCTCCCTCTCCCCTCCCCACCGGAGCATCTGGTGTAACCATTTTTTTTTTTTTTTTTGAGTTGAAGAGGCATTTGAAGAAAGTGGTTACCTCAAGCTGTATGAATTAAAGAATTTATTGCTGAGGTTAGCAAAATCTCAAAATGATGCTGAATCGGTTATTCAGTCTGATAGCTTTGAGAATTTAGTTAATTTATATAAAGAAATTGATTTCAAAAAGCTCCCTATTCAACTCTGCATGCTGGGCAGTATTGAGAACACCATCGGTGCGTTAATGTGCAGGACATGGTGGCTGCATTTACGAGTGCGTTCAGTGAAACTTGAAATCTATTTTGTGAAGTGGAATGCATTTTTCATTTACTACACGTAGTACCTATGTCTAATACCACAACTGTCTCCATTTTGTGCTAATTCAAGACTTGGTTGCAATCATCCACTAAACATGTACGGATTTCTGTGCTGTTGTGGATCCACACCAGAAAAAACTTGTTGCTCTAAATGTGTGCTTTTGTTTATCGTCATCCAATTTCTCTTATTTTTCTACTGATCATTGTAAACAGAGCTGGTTCCTAAGTTGATTTAGCTTAAACTCCCCTCTTCTAGCTGAAAAAAGAAGATGCAGTGTACATTAATGTAAACGTTGAATTTTCTTGTACTCTGCAGAGGCAATGCCTTTTTGAGTACTACATTTCAATCTTGGAAGGATATTGCCCTTTCAAAACCTCTCTCCACACACACACGACCAGCAGGTTTACCATCTTGTCTGCAGGCTACAGCATCTCTTTAAAATTTCTGTTCCCTCTCCCCCACTTTCAAAACTAAAACTGTGGTATTGAATTTACAAGCAAGTTGGCAGGAGGGGCTCTTGAGCAGTGGTCAAGGAGCAAGCCAGTCAAGAGTTATCCATGGAATCTGTGACCTGTATCTGGAAAACCCTACTAGAATTCTTCATTTTTAGATATGAAAGGTAATTTACATGGCCAACTGGTGAATAAAAGTGAGAAGAAACTGCCAGAGAGCTTGTATACCAAACCAAGAGTCCTCAGTAATTGCATTTCAGTAGTCTACTACTACTATACTACTAGATCACTGGTCATTGCTCTAATTGTTTAAAGTTTAAAAGGAAACTATTGTAAAAAGTGGGTGGAGTAAAATGGATAGATTTCCATTGTACAGACTTAGTACAAATACAATAACAAAGTGCTCCAGTATATATGTTCCTGTTTTCAGAAGATCATTGATAGCTCCAGCATCTCAACAATCATGGTTCCTAATATTAATTAAGTAAATAAAAGAAATTATATTAATACTGACATATTTATATAAAAAGAAAAATTGCAAGTGAAATGTTATGAAATAAATACAAGGATGTTAACTTAGATTTTTCCTGGTTTTAAATTCATGGTTTATGATTTTTACATAGATTATCAGATGATCAATACTAACTTTTCTGTGTGTGCATGTACAATCCAAACTCAAGGCTGATCTCCCTAAGGTCATGCAGTTCAACATAGCTTTTAGTTTTGAAGATTTTGTTTTCTTTTATTTATTTTTTTTTAAAAAGAGTATTATGGGTGATTGTTATTTAAAGAAAAATATTCCAATTCCTTTATCTCTTTTTCAGGCAGGGCCACTAGAGAAAGTAGCACTTCCAAAAGACAAAGATGGTAAGAATAAGCGATTTGCATTCATCACGTTTAAACACGAAACTTCTATCCCATACACAATTAAAATTATGGAAGGGATTACTCTCTGTGGGCAGCAAATTAAAATGGCCCCTAGAACAGGATCTTCAAACGAGAGCCCTACAAATACAGCCTCATCTCCACTTCTGTACAATTCCAACTTATCTCCTCATCCTTACAATGCAGGCTCCTCTCCCCATGCATACAATACAGGTTTGTCTCCTCATCCGTACATTCCAAGCTTTTTTTCCAATCCATACAATATGGTGTCATCTCCACAGCCATGCAACAGCCCCTGTCAACAAGACCAGTCCAGTTCCATTCATCGCTCTCACACATGGCCAGATGTTCATATCTCAGATGACTCTGAGAGCAGAGTTCCAAATCAAAACAGGGGAGCTGTTCCAAAGCATCAACAAAATCTTGCAAATCAAGTTCAGAGCTACAACAAGTGCTCACCCTTGCCATGGTTTGGTCAGACATCTCATAATATGATGCCACAAAACTTGCTAAATATGCAGCCAATTGAATCCCGGCGCCAACGGGTTCTACAGCGGTCCAGCATAACTTTGGATATTCATAGAAACATGCAGCCATCAACCTATAGAAGCTCTCAAATCCGACAGAACTATAGACGTCATTGAAATTCTGATGTTATAAAATTGAAAACATTTAATTTTAAACAGTCAGATTTATAAATAATTTTTTTTGTTTTGTTGTTTTGCTGTTGTCTCTATAGGTTTTATCAAATTTAGGTTTTTTTTTTTATGGACTTAAGATAAATTTCTCACTATGAATTCTCTCTTAAATCCTTAGCCCTAAGCCTGATAGATTTGATTAGTACAAGAGATTTTTAAAACTTTGTAATGTTAAACTAGAGCAGCTCGGACATGACAATAAAAACTACCGCTTTCACACAGCTATCTGTCAATAGAAACACAATAATTCACAAGGGACAAAAGAAAACTGAAGACTTGCCACCCCATAAAAAATTAGTTTTTGTGCTTGATATTGGTAATACTATAGCTAACAACACAGATAGATGCTATTATGAGCAAGCATCAGGGTTAGAAAACAACATTTATGAAGGAAAAAATTAGTCTTTAAGTTCAATAATTTATCTATTTTTAATTTCTACCTAAAATCTAGGTAAAAATTATTTAGGCAAGATATTAAATTTTCAAAATTTAGTTATGATGGTTTTTATTTTGTTTATACACTTAGGTGATGATGTGTAATAACTAGTAACTAGTTTTGCATGTAGAGGGAGATTTCAATGCTAAATCATCATAACAGGAATTTTAGAGATTTACTTGTAATTAAGATAATAATAAAATAACTACATAAAACCAAAGCTTTCTAAGATTAACAACATTGAGAATGTAAAGGCTTGTAAATTGTCTTATTCTATTTTCCATCTTTAGAAACTGCAAAATTACTTATGAAATGATATTGTCTGGCCTCCTGTGAATCAGGACATTCATAATTATCTTTACATTAGAAGCAAAGGTTTTGAATTCAAATGTCAAGTGTATCTTAAAAACAACTAAATGTACAATTTAGGATGCCTGTTTTGTTTAGGTGTACATTAAATTATTTGGAGAATTAAAGTTAAACTAGCTTTCATTCACTGACATCTGTGGACAGCTCAGGGGTTTACATTTATAGTGAGTTAATTAATGACATGGTCTTGCCTGCTTGTAGTGGGCATACTTTGTTGTGCAAGCTCTCTGGGCCTGATAACAATTGGTAATGCTGATTACTCCACCCTCACTACTGAATCAGTTTTGTTAGTCCTTCCAGTCATAAAGGAACTTGGTTGAGTGTTCAGCCTGATGAAGAGAGGCTTTCTCCCTTGGTGACCTGATGGGAGCTTTATATTATTAAGTGAATATTTGCCTGGAAGGATGGAAACAATGAAGAAGTTGGTGTAAGAATGTTCATAATGTGTAAAGGCTCCATGAGTAGTGTAAATGTGAATGGTGCATATCTCCTACAGCTCAATCATTTCCTACATATGGCCGATCTGAATCTGAATTAACTGCAGGTTGAGTCCATCACAAAATTTACAAGAACAACAAAATGTATCAGAAACTTTTGAAAAACTATTATTATTAATAGGAGATTCAAAATAATTTCAGAAAATTGTTTATTTATCAGTTCATGATTCCCTGTTCTGTTCTCAACCCCCCCTTTTTTTTAAAAATTCTCCCTCATTGGTTACCTTTTAGTTAACAAATAAATGGTTCACATCTGCAGTTTTGAGAATTGACCCATAAAGATTCTAAAGAAAAACTAGTTTGGCACACAACTTCCAAAACGGTTAAAATAAAAATCTGGATGGTTTGAGGATTAGACACTAAGAATGCCAAACAGATGATAAATTTGGCTTGACTACCAAAATGCCAGCCTTCAGACTGAATGAATGAAAGAAAATACAAAATTATAATATATCAATAAGGCTACAGCACAGCCAAGATTTTTGTTTATCACAGAGCAGTTAATGTTATACTTTTTCCTGTCAAACTCAGCATTCTGAACAGAGTCATCCTTTGGCATACACGACTGCATGGGGCACCAGCTGGTTAAAAAAAATGTATTTAGCAAGTTTCATATGTTCCATAGTTGTTATTACTTATTAAAAATACCACAACAATAACATTTGATTGCATTACAATCAGAATCTAAGATCAATAACTCTAACTGATATCCAGCATGCCATGATTAGCTGTTGGTTGGTTGCATGACTGAACTGATTGATAGATGTTAGGTTTGTTGTTCACTTGCAGTAAGTCATGCAAAATTACCTTTTAGATATTTCAAGGTTCTGTATCATGTGGTACTTTCAAATATTATCATGCATGTGTTTTTTTGCACAATAAATTTGAATTGCTACATTTCCTATAGCACATCAATATGACAATGACTTACTGCTTTTGGTTAGGCATCATATATACTAAGGACGACTCTGATTCTTAGAACTATGCGAGTTTGAGGGTACACTTTATGTGATTAAGCATGGGCACTAAGATTCCCGAAAAGTGCTGTAAGACATGAGGTCTATAAAATACACCATAAAGCTAATCCATACATACATATCCATCTGGGCAGGATATCTGTATGCACTTCTCAGTATATTCGTAAATAAACATTGCCATGGTAGTGAACTCGGAATTATAGCAAAGTTATTGTTTGTTCGTGCAGAAAATGTTAGAGAAATCTTTGATTGTCCCTCCACCAATAATGTCATGATTTGACTGAGTTTACAGAGATTGAGCAAAGTATGCATATATACTATGGACTAGCTTTTAAATATATGGTTTATTTTATGGGCCATTTGTTTTTTTTAAGTATTAAACAATTTTTCTTGGCTAGCCTTTATTAGTTTTGACAAGCAATTCAGTGAGTTAAAATACCACAGGTGTATAGCTTCATGATGAATTGAAAGCCATCAGTCATTTGATTTTATCAACAGTGCAAAAGATGAAGTAAATGTCTGTTGTGAGGGGGGGGATTGAAATCACAAAAAGAGTGACAGAAAGAGAGAGGTGGTTAGATAGGATAGTAAAGTCCAACCTTCACCAAACAATAGACCAGATGACAGACATTCAGTGCAGGGCAATTCACACCCATCTCTAGCCATACTTCACAAAGAATGCTGCAACAAATGAAACAGAGAATCCATATCTAAACCACTGATCAAGTTACCAACTTGAAAAGACCTTGTATAAGGAGGACTGTCAAAATTGGTCTGATAAGTCACATTTTAGCCCCTTTTTTTTGCACAGACAGGATTGGAAAAAGTCACGAATCAATCTACTGTTTCCAACTGTCCAAACCACTGGTGGTAGAGTCATACTTTGGAGATGTTTTGCTGCCATATCCTGGGCTTTTTGGTTCCTTTAGAAGGCAGAAAGAATGCTAAAACTTACCTCAGAATCATTTTCAGTCAAGTGCATCCAGCATACCCTGATGGGAGCAACTGCTTCCAAGATGTCAATGCTCCTCTCTAGGGATGCACCAGATATCTGGCCGTTTTCAAAAACACTTGTTAAATTGTACAAATTATGGGCTATGCTATGCTTCATTTATAAAAATTAAATGTGTTTTTCTTTTGTAAACTGATGCTAACTGGCTAAGTGCAGTTCTGTTCTGTCCATAATGGATGCAAATCATGCAAAAAATTCTCACAGCTGCCAACATGAACAAGGTTTCATTATTGGTTTGGACTTTGCTGCATTAAAACAATTATGTAATAAAGACATTAAAAGGTAAGATTCCTATATCCGCATACAGACAAAGGAAGGAATATTATGAAATTAAATCAAACCAGCTAATAAACAGAGACTATGCCATCAACATATGTACCACCAATTGGTCATAATACATTCGTATTTATTATTCAGACCTGTAAGTTGTAAGTGTACATTTTCATTTTTAATACTTTAATTAATATTCAAATTAGTTTAATTTTTCATTATAAAAGAAATTATGTTATTTTTTTCTTTCATGAATATTACTTTCAGCACCCAAAAAATGCCTTTTGTCTTTTATTCAACTCTTCCTCCATCATTTGCCCCGACTCTTTTTCGTCATTTAGAAAAGTGGGTCTGCGACATGGCTATTACTGGAATAACATTACCAACAGTGCTTGCCTGAACTAGCTTGTTTGGTCATTTCCTCAAATGGTTTTCTGATAAGGTTCCAATGATATGCTGCAAATGTTGAAATATCAAATTCAGGAGCATAAGCAGTTACTGCTCATCTTTGTTCATAGAGACGCTACATGTAACAAACTGAATTTCATCTCATGGATACATCTTATAAGTTTATGACAGGAAAGCTTTAGATTTCAGTTTTGAGCAGACAAGTGAGGAAAGATTAAAAATTTCTTCATTTTGCATTGCTGTCAGCAGTGACCTGTTGCAACAAGAGTGCATCATAAAAAACTAATTGTAAAGGTGGATAGAGCAGCCAATGCCTTCTGCAGCTATTAAACCTACAACAATACAGAAAGTAGGTACCATGTAGCTATAAGGTATGTATTGATTTAATAGATTTCGGCAAAATATTTTTTAACAAATAATGTCTCTTACTTTTGAAAGTGTTGAAGATTATATTTAAGAGGCTTGATCTCACTTATAGAAAACTTATTTTTGTACTGAACAAATTTTTTTGGCAGAAATAGAAGTTATTCATAAATTGGGTGAGTTTCTCCACCGCCTTTAGCTAGGATCAAGGTGCACACTGGCCTTTGACCCTAGCAGTTAGTGGCATGCCAGCTAAATGGACCTGACTGTCTGGGGGAAGGGGGCTGTATAGCAACCCCTCCTAGCTGGAGGAGCAATTACTTGAATGGCCAGACAGCCATAACTTCAGCACCACACCCTGCTGCAAAAGAAGTCACACATAACTAAAAAACACTTTTGCATACACACCACAACGAACAAGAGGCTTTTTCTTTTTTAAAGTAGAATTGTGCTTTTGAGAGTGGGAGGTTAATATTAAATTCAATTCATATTAGTCATTAACTGTTTCACTGCTAAGTTTTCTCAGAGTACAGCATATAAAAGTAGCTTCTGTATCATATTACACTGAAAATTGCTCTTAAAGGGTCAAAGTGGCTGCTTTACAGCAAGGTCACCAGGCCTGCAGCAGCAAAACAATCAACCAATCTACACCCTACTATGAATTACATTTAAGAATTTAGTTAGGGAAAAGCTGCAGTAGTAACTGGAGTTTGTAAAAACTTACAATGTGCCTTGCAAAATTATGCCTAAGTAGGTACAGTACTATTATTTATTCCAACAATAAAATTTATTTCATTCAAAGTGAAAGTAGAGTGTAAAATACTTAACAAAATTACAAATTTCATAAATGTTGCTAAATCATCATCAGGCCAGTATTGCATATAAATAGGCCCAATTATTTAATGAACAATCTGTAATGTAGGGTAACTGACTCGCTAACCAGTAGCCAACCATTTCTACAGCTCTAACAATGAACAGAAATATCCTTTTTATTGTGAATCTATTATCTTAATTGATAAATTAAATGCTTGTATATTTTGACTTTGTATCGTAAAACTTCTTTTTGTAAAATATGAAGAGGAAGCTAAATTAAAACCTAGCTGATGTTAATTTAGTTTTCATAGCAAGCTTTATGATATGAATCAAAGTTTACAAACATTTAATATGTTAAGACAATAGATGCACAATCAGAATGTTCATATTTGTTACACAGCTGTAATTCTAAAAAAAAAAAAAAATTGAATAGAAAATAGTCAGCACTGGTCCAATAACCCTAGTTTCCCTTACAGAGTTTTCTTTTACCTACATAACTTAGATCTAGGATCTTTCAAGTTCCACACTTTACTGTGCTCATTGGCAGGTTGAGAATATGGTGGGTAGTGTGGTGTGTATTGGACATCATCCTTTGAAGGTTCCTGAGAAATTTTATATATTGTTGGAGGTTTACTTTTTTAAATGATTGCACAGTGGTTTGGTAGAATGCATTTTTTGGGTTCTTTACTGAATAGTGAAATATCCTTCAGTAGCCTCTGGTTTCTTTTCCCAGATGTCATGGCTGTTGTTCTGGCAAATGGCAGCCTGACTCATTAGGTGTCCTAATGAAGTGGCCAGCTAATGAACATCCAGAGTATTTTTTAAAATAACACAAAGGTAGTAAGGAATGTACGTACTCCAGGTTCTTGTAAAAGTAAAAGGAAAACAAATGTTTCCAGAAGCCAAAAATAAAGAAGGGAAAAGGTGCTCTGTTATAGAGCAGAGATGAGCAAACTACAGCTGCTTTGTGGCAACATGTCACTGTGACCCTTTAGTGGTAGAGCAGATGCCATTGGCCTTTGAATGATTTTGAGGATAAAAACCGACTAATGAACAAGCATGATGGCTCATGTAGATAAATACCTGAAAGCTGGAGGTTGAATGGTTGTGTAATGGCTCAAGTGGACTAAAATGTAGTGATTCATAAACAAACCAACAACCAAAAAGTTGGATGCTGGCAGTATTCTCTGGCAATTCATGTCAATTGATGCCAAAAGCTGAATAGTTCACACTGTCAATGATGAACCAGGACACCAGAGACAACTGCAGCCTATATAAGGGTCATATGAGTAATCAAAGGTGTCTGCTTGTTACTGCCATCAGTGTTCCTTGTTCAGGTTCTATTCCATGAGCAGGAGATTTGTATTTTGTAAATTTTGTCAAAGTTGAGTTCCACCCCACCCCCAGAAGAAATGGATAATGCAAATGCAGTGTGTTCAATAAGAAACAGACAACAAAGTATTTCTTCACAGAAGTAGGTACAAAAACTGTTTGGTTGGTTTGGTATGAAAGTGTAGCAGTTTTCAAGGAATACGGTGTGAATTTCAACCTGACTTTGGAAAACAAAAAGGTGTAAGCAACTGCACATTTCACTAAGATGTTAGTACAAAGTCCTATTCCTTTTTTCTTAGAGAACCAACAAAACTCTCGTGCCTCCAATTTGCTCTAATAATTGTATATTATTTCCTTTTTTTAAATAATTTAATTGTTGAAATAAATTATTTGTATATATAATCCATCCTTGCCAGGAGGGTTGTGCACTATTACAATATGGCCTGTAGGATAAAAAGCCTGACACCCCTGTTTTAGACTGAATGAAGGATGTGTGTGTTTGTGGTGGAGGGAGAATGAAAATTAACCAGTTGGTGGACAAATTAACATAAAATTTTAAAGATTTGAAAACTATTAATATACCGAATAACTATTGTTTTTCTTTATCAATAACACAAGACTGGATTAAATATTATAATAACAGTTTTGGGATAAAATCTGATAGCAATCATATTGGAATGTCTGTCGAAAATATGAAATTTGCAATGGGACTAAAACTTCAATATTTATGATAAAAGTATACAATCTGACTTAAATTGTTTAGTAGATTGGTCAAACAAATAGTAAATTAAATTTAATATTTACAGATGTAAATGATTTAGCCTCAGACAACTTTAAATTAATCACTTGTATGAACCAAACAAAAAAAAAAATAAATGACACCTTAAAGGATATTTAAGAATGTAATTTTCAAAACCAGTAGGGTCTACAGTATGCTAGATTGTACTGTGACAGAAGTTCTTACAGCAGGAGGAAGGTTTTGGATGTTAGCCTTGGTAGTTACGGTTTGGTGCTCTTGAGTGGTGGTCAAGTGTTACCAATGGAACTCCCACAACATGTGGACCCAAAAAATCTTAGAACTCTATAGGAAGAAATGCACATGGCCAGCTGGTGAAGGGGAGCAAGAAAGTTATTCCAAACTGTGATTCAAAACTCAGGCCTTCAAACCTTAGCCGTCGAGCAGTCTACCACTGGACACCTGACATCTCATCAAAAGCAAAATCAGCTTCCCATTTTTAGCTCAGATGATTATGTGAAAGTTTAGCATCATCAGCCAGGTTGAAATCCCAAGCATCTTTTTTTTTTTTAAAAGTTGGGAAAATTTATTGGAAGTATGGATCCAAAAAAAAAAGGGTTAAGACTGGCATCATAGAATACTTTTAAAAGATCAGTTTCCAGCCTATACTTTCACAGCACAAGAAATGATTTTATGAAACAGGATCAGTGCCATCATATTTTCGTACTTAGTAGCATTCATTGAAAATATGTATAGTGATAAAGGGTTGAATAAATGATTGCCAGAAGAATTAAAAACATGTCAACAAATCCATTGTATAAGATCATTGGTGGGATACTACTAACCAAAGCAACTTGTGAATGTAGACACACTGCAAACTGGTCCATGAAGTCATTATGAATCACATTACTAAAAGCAACTCTAGGTGATGTTCTAGTTGTAGGGTTGTTCCTGTATGCACCAGACTCCCATCCAGCCTTCAGCATAAGTTAGTGGGATCCAGCTTTTGTCTGACAAGCAGACCGCTTCAGCATCCAAGGATAATGGACACAAGCAGTGGTTTTCTTACATTTTGACCATACATGGTTAATATGGTCGATATACATTTGAAAACCAATATTTGATAATTTTTGTCAGACATTTTAGCTGGCAAGGCACATGAAATTCACGCTAATAATTTGAAAAAGAAATTTTGCACCCCAAATGCATGTACATGCAGCACTAGCTAAACCTGATACACGAATGTACCTGAAACATTAAAAACCCATTCTTAATGATCAAATTCTCCCTATTCCTTTATGGTTATTTAAATAGTTTTCATTTTGTTATTTTTTTTTTTTAAATTGTTGGTTGGGCTAGGGTTAGGTTGTAAAGTTGATACAAGTTCATAATTATCATATTAAAAAAAAGGGAAGGGGAAGCATTTGACCAACTCAAAATTCTGTCAAAATTTACCTGGTGTTCAGAGCATCAAATGAAATTGTTCCCTTTGTGTCAATATAATCCTCAGGCACAATCGTGTTGTCCCTTCTGGTGGAATATTAGATAAATTACCAAAGAAAAGGAAATGGATTTTTTCGCAAGTTAATTAAGGAATGAAGTAAAATTTTGGTGCCATCTTGTGCAGAAATTTTTTAAAAGGTTTAAAACCAAAAATCGCTACTTGATTGGTTTCTCTTGTGGTTTAAAGGAAGGCAGAAGATAAAATCAGTCAGTCACTTGCACCCCACAGCCCTTCAAAAGTATATTATGCAGCACAGGTTCAGCCACAGGGGCTGTGGCACACACACACACACTACCTTCCTCATTGTTGTAGCCCCCTTTTAAGAACAAATCGCATCACTCAGCCACACACACACTACCTTCCTCATTGTTGTAGCCCTCTTTCTAAGAACAAATCGCATCACTCAGACACACACACACTACCTTCCTCATTGTTGTAGCCCCCTTTCTAAGAACAAATCGCATCACTCAGGCACACACACACTACCTTCCTCATTGTTGTAGCCCCCTTTCTAAGAACAAATCGCATCACTCAGGCACACACACACTACCTTCCTCATTGTTGTAGCCCCTTTCTAAGAACAAATCGCATCACTCAGCCACACACACACTACCTTCCTCATTGTTGTAGCCCCTTTCTAAGAACAAATCGCATCACTCAGCCACACACACACTACCTTCCTCATTGTTGTAGCCCCTTTCTAAGAACAAATCGCATCACTCAGCCACACACAAACACACACACACTACCTTCCTCATTGTTGTAGCCCCCTTTCTAAGAACAAATCGCATCACTCAGCCACACACACACTACCTTCCTCATTGTTGTAGCCCCTTTCTAAGAACAAATCGCATCACTCAGCCACACCACTACCTTCCTCATTGTTGTAGCCCCCCCCTTTCTAAGAACAAATCGCATCACTCAGCCACACACACACTACCTTCCTCATTGTTGTAGTCTCCTTTTCTAAGAACAAATCGCATCACTCAGCCACACACACACACCACACTACCTTCCTCATTGTTGTAGCCCCTTTCTAAGAACAAATCGCATCACTCAGACACACACGCTACCTTCCTCATTGTTGTAGCCCCTTCTAACAACAAATCGCATCACTCAGCCACACACACTACCTTCCTCATTGTGTTAAGCCCTCTTTCAAGAACAAACGCATCACTCAGCCACACACACACTACCTTCCTCATTGTTGTAGCCCCTTTCTAAGAACAAATCGCATCACTCAGCCACACACACAATACCTTTCCTCATTTTTGTAGCCCTCTTTCTAAGAACAAATCGCATCACTCAGCCACACACACTACCTTCCTCATTGTTGTAGCCCCCTTTCTAAGAACAAATCGCATCACTCAGCCACACACACTACCTTCCTCATTGTTGTAGCCCCCTTTCTAAGAACAAATCGCATCACTCAGCCACACACACACTACCTTCCTCATTGTTGTAGCCCCTTCTAAGAACAAATCGCATCACTCAGCCACACACACTACCTTCCTCATTGTTGTAGCCCCCTTTCTAAGAACAAATCGCATCACTCCGACACACACACACTACCTTCCTCATTGTTGTAGCCCCCTTTCTAAGAACAAATCGCATCACTCAGGCACACACACACTACCTTCCTCATTGTTGTACCCCCTTTCTAAGAACAAATCGCATCACTCAGCACACACACACTACCTTCCTCATTGTTGTATCCCCCTTTCTAAGAACAAATCGCATCGCATCACTCAGACACACACACACTACCTTCCTCATTGTTGTAGCCCTCTTTCTAAGAACAAATCGCATCACTCAGACACACACACTACCTTCCTCATTGTTGTAGCCCTCTTTCTAAGAACAAATCGCATCACTCAGCCACACACACACTACCTTCCTCATTGTTGTAGCCCTCTTTCTAAGAACAAATCGCATCACTCAGCCACACACAGACACACTACCTTCCTCATTGTTGTAGCCCCCTTTCTAAGAACAAATCGCATCACTCAGACACACACACTACCTTCCTCATTGTTGTAGCCCCCTTTCTAAGAACAAATCGCATCACTCAGACACACACACACACACTACCTTCCTCATTGTTGTAGCCCCCTTTCTAAGAACAAATCGCATCACTCAGCCACACACACACTACCTTCCTCATTGTTGTAGCCCTCTTTCTAAGAACAAATCGCATCACTCAGACACACACACACACTACCTTCCTCATTGTTGTAGCCCCCTTTCTAAGAACAAATCGCATCACTCAGCCACACACACACTACCTTCCTCATTGTTGTAGCCCCTTTCTAAGAACAAATCGCATCACTCAGCCACACACACACTACCTTCCTCATTGTTGTAGCCCCTTTCTAAGAACAAATCGCATCACTCAGCCACACACACAAACACACACACACTACCTTCTCATTGTTGTAGCCCCTTCTAAGAACAAATCGCATCACTCAGCCACACACACACTACCTTCCTCATTGTTGTAGCCCCTTTCTAAGAACAAATCGCATCACTCAGCCACACACACACTACCTTCCTCATTGTTGTAGCCCTCTTTCTAAGAACAAATCGCATCACTCAGCCACACACACACTACCTTCCTCATTGTTGTAGTCCTCTTTCTAAGAACAAATCGCATCACTCAGCCACACACACACACACTACCTTCCTCATTGTTGTAGCCCCCTTTCTAAGAACAAATCGCATCACTCAGCCACACACACACACACTACCTTCCTCATTGTTGTAGCCCCCTTTCTAAGAACAAATCGCATCACTCAGCCACACACACTACCTTCCTCATTGTTGTAGCCCTCTTTCTAAGAACAAATCGCATCACTCAGCCACACACACACTACCTTCCTCATTGTTGTAGCCCCTTTCTAAGAACAAATCGCATCACTAAGCCACACACACACTACCTTCTTCATTGTTGTAGCCCTCTTTCTAAGAACAAATCGCATCACTCAGACACACACACTACCTTCCTCATTGTTGTAGCACCCTTTCTAAGAACAAATCGCATCACTCAGCCACACACACACTACCTTCCTCATTGTTGTAGCCCTCTTTCTAAGAACAAATCGCATCACTCAGCCACACACACACACACTACCTTCCTCATTGTTGTAGCCCCCTTTCTAAGAACAAATCGCATCACTCAGCCACACACACTACCTTCCTCATTGTTGTAGCCCCCTTTCTAAGAACAAATCGCATCACTCAGCCACACACACTACCTTCCTCATTGTTGTAGCCCCTTTCTAAGAACAAATCGCATCACTCAGCCACACACACACTACCTTCCTCATTGTTGTAGCCCTCTTTCTAGAACAAATCGCATCACTCAGCCACACACACTACCTTCCTCATTGTTGTAGCCCCTTTCTAAGAACAAATCGCATCACTCAGCCACACACACCACTACCTTCCTCATTGTTGTAGCCCTCTTTCTAAGAACAAATCGCATCACTCAGCCACACACACTACCTTCCTCATTGTTGTAGCCCCCTTTCTAAGAACAAATCGCATCACTCAGCCACACACACACTACCTTCCTCATTGTTGTAGCCCTCTTTCTAAGAACAAATCGCATCACTCAGCCACACACACACTACCTTCCTCATTGTTGTAGCCCTCTTTCTAAGAACAAATCGCATCACTCAGACACACACACTACCTTCCTCATTGTTGTAGCCCTCTTTCTAAGAACAAATCGCATCACTCAGACACACACACTACCTTCCTCATTGTTGTAGCCCCTTTCTAAGAACAAATCGCATCACTCAGCCACACACACTACCTTCCTCATTGTTGTAGCCCCCTTTCTAAGAACAAATCGCATCACTCAGCCACACACACACTACCTTCCTCATTGTTGTAGTCCTCTTTCTAAGAACAAATCGCATCACTCAGCCACACACACACACACACTACCTTCCTCATTGTTGTAGCCCCCTTTCTAAGAACAAATCGCATCACTCAGACACACACGCTACCTTCCTCATTGTTGTAGCCCCCTTTCTAAGAACAAATCGCATCACTCAGCCACACACACTACCTTCCTCATTGTTGTAGCCCTCTTTCTAAGAACAAATCGCATCACTCAGCCACACACACACTACCTTCCTCATTGTTGTAGCCCCTTTCTAAGAACAAATCGCATCACTCAGCCACACACACACTACCTTCCTCATTGTTGTAGCCCTCTTTCTAAGAACAAATCGCATCACTCAGCCACACACACTACCTTCCTCATTGTTGTAGCCCCCTTTCTAAGAACAAATCGCATCACTCAGCCACACACACACTACCTTCCTCATTGTTGTAGCCCCTTTCTAAGAACAAATCGCATCACTCAGCCACACACACACACTACCTTCCTCATTGTTGTAGCCCCTTTCTAAGAACAAATCGCATCACTCAGCCACACACACTACCTTCCTCATTGTTGTAGCCCCCTTTCTAAGAACAAATCGCATCACTCAGACACACACACACTACCTTCCTCATTGTTGTAGCCCCCTTTCTAAGAACAAATCGCATCACTCAGGCACACACACACTACCTTCCTCATTGTTGTACCCCCTTTCTAAGAACAAATCGCATCACTCAGGCACACACACACTACCTTCCTCATTGTTGTATCCCCCTTTCTAAGAACAAATCGCATCACTCAGGCACACACACACTACCTTCCTCATTGTTGTACCCCCTTTCTAAGAACAAATCGCATCACTCAGGCACACACACACTACCTTCCTCATTGTTGTATCCCCCTTTCTAAGAACAAATCGCATCACTCAGACACACACACACTACCTTCCTCATTGTTGTAGCCCTCTTTCTAAGAACAAATCGCATCACTCAGACACACACACTACCTTCCTCATTGTTGTAGCCCTCTTTCTAAGAACAAATCGCATCACTCAGCCACACACACACTACCTTCCTCATTGTTGTAGCCTCTTTCTAAGAACAAATCGCATCACTCAGCCACACACAGACACACTACCTTCCTCATTGTTGTAGCCCCTTTCTAAGAACAAATCGCATCACTCAGACACACACACTACCTTCCTCATTGTTGTAGCCCCCTTTCTAAGAACAAATCGCATCACTCAGACACACACACTACCTTCCTCATTGTTGTAGCCCTCTTTCTAAGAAACAAATCGCATCACTCAGCCACACACACACTACCTTCCTCATTGTTGTAGCCCTCTTTCTAAGAACAAATCGCATCACTCAGCCACACACAGACACACTACCTTCCTCATTGTGTAGCCCCCTTTCTAAGAACAAATCGCATCACTCAGACACACACACACTACCTTCCTCATTGTTGTAGCCCCCTTTCTAAGAACAAATCGCATCACTCAGCCACACACACTACCTTCCTCATTGTTGTAGCCCCCTTTCTAAGAACAAATCGCATCACTCAGCCACACACACACACTACCTTCCTCATTGTTGTAGTCCTCTTTCTAAGAACAAATCGCATCACTCAGACACACACACACTACCTTCCTCATTGTTGTAGCCCCCTTTCTAAGAACAAATCGCATCACTCAGGCACACACACACTACCTTCCTCATTGTTGTAGCCCCCTTTCTAAGAACAAATCGCATCACTCAGCCACACACACACACTACCTTCCTCATTGTTGTAGCCCCCTTTCTAAGAACAAATCGCATCACTCAGACACACACACTACCTTCCTCATTGTTGTAGCCCCCTTTCTAAGAACAAATCGCATCACTCAGCCACACACACACACTACCTTCCTCATTGTTGTAGCCCCCTTTCTAAGAACAAATCGCATCACTCAGACACACACACACACACTACCTTCCTCATTGTTGTAGCCCTCTTTCTAAGAACAAATCGCATCACTCAGGCACACACACACACACTACCTCCTCATTGTTGTAGCCCCCTTTCTAAGAACAAATCGCATCACTCAGACACACACACACACTACCTTCCTCATTGTTGTAGCCCCCTTTCTAAGAACAAATCGCATCACTCAGACACACACACACACACTACCTTCCTCATTGTTGTAGCCCCCTTTCTAAGAACAAATCGCATCACTCAGCCACACACACACACTACCTTCCTCATTGTTGTAGCCCCCTTTCTAAGAACAAATCGCATCACTCAGAACACACACACACACACTACCTTCCTCATTGTTGTAGCCCCCTTCTAAGAACAAATCGCATCACTCAGACACACACACACACTACCTTCCTCATTGTTGTAGCCCCCTTTGGGACGACAGATCCACGTCGCTCCACCCCCCGGGCGCTGACCAAACATACGGCCATTTCAGCAGGGGGACCCCAGCCAGGGGTTAGGGAGACGGCTATGTAATTTATTGCTTTCGTTACTAACATTTAATACCCTGGAGAAATGACGACAATAAGCAAAAGGTGGGGGGGTGGGTGGGTGTCGCACGCGATGTTTCCCGGGAGCCGGGCAAAGGGCTGACGACATAAACATAATGTATTTGGTAACCATGGGTGACGAGAGTATCGCGGGGTTCTCGTTAGGCACGTGGAGCGATTAATGGCGATGTCGAAGTTAACCTTGGACGGTTCGAGTGTGCTGAAGGAACGCGTCGGCGACGGGGTGTTTCAGGAAGGGTGGTGGTCCAGGTGGAAGGTTCCGGCGTTCGTCGGCGCATCGGTAGCGCTGGGCGTCGCCGCCGGCTTCTGGTGCTATAGGCTGTACTGTAAGGACGGGGACGAGCTGGAAGCCGCGCCGACGGCGGCGGGACTCGGGAAAGACGACGGTAACGTGGAAGCCGACAGCGAGCCGCACGAGGTAGGAGCTGGGAGGGAGCCGGTTTGTTTGCGCGTGTTAGCGGCCCCCTCACTTCATCCTCTTCCTGCTCTAGCGCCGCTTCCCCTTTCACCCCCCCCTCCAGCCTTCACCGGAATCCCAGCGGTCAACTCGGCTGGCGAACAAAGCAGCAACACCTGCTGGCCCTTACCCTTACTCCCATTGTCCCCCCCACCCATCTTGTGTACCGGGGGTCGTCCAGACGGAACCGGTGGCCCTAACCCTTACTCCCATTGTCACCCCCCCCATCTTGTGTACCGGTGGCCCTTACCCTTACTCCCATTGTCACCCCCCCCATCTTGTGTACCGGTGGCCCTAACCCTTACTCCCATTGTCCCCCCCCCATCTTGTGTACCGGGGGTCGTCCAGACGGAACCGGTGGCCCTTACCCTTACTCCCATTGTCCCCCCCCACTCCTTGTGTACTGGGGGTCGTCCAGACGGAACCGGTGGCCCTTACCCTTACTCCCATTGTCCCCCCCCCATCTTGTGTACTGGGGGTCGTCCAGACGGAACCGGTGGCCCTTACCCTTACTTCCGTTGTTCCCCCCCCACCCCTTGTGTACTAGGGGTCGTCCAGACGGAACCGGGCCGGGCTTCGATCGGCGGCGATTTCCGAGAACTAATGGACGACTCCTGTCTGTCTGAACCTCCCTAATAGTTTGGGGAATTGTTTCACACCTGTTGATTGATATGTCTTTGTACGTGTCCTCCTACAGGGAGGGAGATATATATAGATATATAAGGAATGGGGGCTTTAGTTAGAGTCCTGGTGCCTTGCTCGTAGTCTGATAACTGTCTGTTATTTCCCCCGCAGCTGTCACCTACAGACAAAGCTGTTCAGCTGAAAAACAAAGGTAACAGGTTTTTCAAAGACGCGAAGTACTCAGATGCCATTGACTGCTACACTCAAGCCATTTCCATATGTCCGGAGTCCGACCAGAAAACCTTGGCCACTTTCTACCAGAACAGAGCAGCCGCATTTGAACATCTGGTAAGGAGGAAGTAGTAGTTTAGTGGAGGGAGTCGGTCGGGCCTGTGTGCGTGGTGTGTGGTGTGATACGAGGCTGGCTGGGCCCCCACCCACCCACCCCGCTCCTGTCATGATGTCTCGGTTGGGTGTCTAATTGCTCCAGAACTCCAGCACGGGACTTGGGGACACGTGCTTGGTTCTGCTGGTTGTTACAATTTTAAAATTCATGCTTTCAGCAAAATCACCAAAAGGCTTATGAAGATTGCACAAATGCATTAAACAATAACTCCAAGTACTCCAAAGCGTTGGTAAGGAGAATCAAGGCAGCAGAGCAGATTGGTGTGCTGGATAAAGCTTTTGAAGGTGAGTGAGGCAGGCCATAGGTCGGTCGGTCGGTCGGTTCAGCGGAGATGATCTTTAGTACTCTTAATAATAATAATATATGAATCATCTTTATGGAGATAGGAAGTTTGGCACATGATTCACCTTACCTTTTTTACTTTATCTATTAGAGCAATTAAAAATTTCTTCTGTTTTTAAAGAAATAAATTGTGTTTTAACTAAATTGAGGTAGATACTTTTTACTAGAAGTTGGCATTTTCAGATTAATAAACCATTATTTAGTTAAGTACTAAACAATTTATGTTACAAGAAATCTGCATTTCCTAAAATTTTCATGATCATTAAACATTTCCTATGTTTTTTTTCACCTCAAATGTTGACAGATGACTTATCTGCTTAATTAAAAAAATAGTTTGTTTAATTGTGTGGACAAACAGTAAGCATAAGTAAGTTGTTTTAAGGATAAAGAATGAAAAACACCAGCAGTATTGTAGCCGGATAACAGTTTTTGACATATGATATCACTTAGTTCTATGATGTTATTTAAAAATGATGTACCATTTAAAAAATATTTTAAAAATTAACTAAATTTCTAAATAAATGCTCCATTGTTTCAAAAGTTCTAGTTATGCTAGCAAAGGTTATTAAAAAAATTTTTGCTTTTACTGTTTGTTTTTTTTTCCAAGATGCATGTTACCTGTGTCAGCTAGAGCTGTATAAAAATGAGTCCACTCTGTCACTTTCTGAACGTCTACTGAGCGACCTCAGCAGAAGAAATGCTTTGAAAAAAATGAAGGTAAAAGATTTGTTAGTAGTTTAAACATTTGTGCTTATTCTTGCCATTTGATTAACCTGGAAGGCCAGGTATTAGGAGATATTTCAAAATTAACTTCAAGTGATAATTAAATGCTAATATAAATAGAGTCCCACATTTAAAAAAAGCATCTGCATATTAACAACTACTTTGTTAACTCTGCGTGTGCCACCTGAGGCCCACTTTTCATATCTGTATTACTCAGCAAAGGTTGAGCCATAGGGGCTGTGACACCTAGTGTCTTTCTCATTTACATACCCTCTATAATGACTAATCATTGCTCCAACTCCATGTGTGTTGGGTTATGAATGTGACTAAACATACATTTAGAACAACGCAAATACTAATGCTTTTAGGCTGACCCCAGGTGATATAAGTAAGGTAAAAATGCTGTGGTATATGGAGGCTAATCTTTATATCATTCATAATGGCTTGAGCTAATGTATCCTCATTGATTGTGTTTCTATTAAAATCTGCATACTTGCTGATTTTTCCACTTTTTCCCAAAGCACTTGGCTTTATAATCTAAACTTTACCTGTTTTTTCAATTCTTTCTTTTTAATGTTACAATTTCGATTTTAAGTCTCCCAAAGTTAATAAATTTTCTACCAGGTTTTTAAGAACAAATATAATAGGGGAAACATTTGTGGGCAATTTCTGATTATTAAATATTTCCAAATGATGGATATGCCATTATCATATCATCAGCAGGATTATTCTGTCAAATCAACAAATAAGGGAAAAAATAGGTTTCAAAATGACCATTTCAGATTTTTAAAAAATTTGTATCCTACCTACATCACTGAAAGTTATCTCAGGAAAAATGTTAGCTTTATATATTCAATAGTTTTCAGTTTTTTGACCACCTAAAGTGGGAGATGTTAAAAATGGCAGTTTTTTTTTAAAAGCAATTGCTAAAATCCAACCAGAAAGTTGAATTGTGGGTTTACACAGTAGTTATGTTGGATATTTTTCACATTATATTCAGACAAAAATTGACATTTTTCACTTGCAGTGATTTGGGGCATATACAAGAATCATTGTCATCGGTATACGGATAGGTCTGTGGCTTAGAGGATAGTTGAGGTGGTATCCTATTTCCTTTCTCAATGATCGTGAGTGTGCGATGAGGGGCTCTGCTAGAACTCTTTCATTTTATATGTGGGAGGAAATTGGACTACCCGGGAGAAACCAATGTAGTTGGCTGGTGAAGGAAGGGAGAAAACCATAGTGTGCCAAGCCACCTATATTTGAACTACATTTTACTCTAAATTTCAACAGCTTCCAAACATTTCTTCACAGCTTTTCAGGCAATAACATAATTGGTATTTTTCTTTGAAGACTTGTATTGCATATTTAAATAGTAAACAGAAAAAAATTGCGGTGTGGGTCATAACCAATTACAAGCAGAAATGATTGCCAGTATTTTGGTTAAAAATATAAAGACTCATTTGTTAGGTGGTGTTGGATGCTATTTTCTTTTCTTTCCAGACTCAGAAACCTTTTCTGCCATCAAAAATCCACATTAGAAACTTTATTGAATTCTTTGTCAATGACCCATTAATGAATTTTGACAATGAAAGAGCAATATCCAATGATAGGTGAGTCTGGAAATCATTCTGTCTTATTAAAAAAGCATCATTTTTATTGTATAAGATTTGTTTTTGACATTTTTGTGGAAAGCATAAATGATGCATTATAATATAAGAGAAAATTGGATCAATTCTGTCTTGGAAACTTGGTTTGTTGGAGACAGTTAACTATTTTTTTTTCAGGAATGAAATTTTTATTTGACTTGGCTTTTCTATCTTATGGTTTGTAAGAACATGTCTCCAGCTGTATAAAAGAGAGAGCCAAGTAACGTTCCCTATATTTGTGTCTTTAAAATCTGAATTTAAAAATAGTTATTATCTGTAAGCTTTTTAATGCAAGTATCTTGTGCTCTGTAGTATAGAAAGTTACTTTTCCTGACAGTAGACATTTTTGGTATGTATAAAACCACGAGGTTCATACAGGCTTGGGTGAAAGCTCTTCTTTCGCTTGGAGAAAGCCTTGAATTCTAACACATTTTGAAAAGTCTGTGGATTTTGTTTATGAAATTCGTCTTTGGTTGACGGCCCAAATAAATTAGGAAATACTGTCTTGTATTGTTTTGTGTTTTTTCTTTTTCCCATTTTCTTCATGCCAGAGGTGTTACTAACGCAGAAACCTAGTTGGAGGGAGAAGGGAGAGAATAAACTATGGCAAGGAGGTATTCCAAACTGAGCCATTTTCAATCAAGATTGAAATTCAAGCTATTGACCTTAGCTAGCCTATCATCCATTGAACTACCACACCACTGTTTTGTCTATGGAAATATTTAATAACAAATATTCAGAGGGTTTGAATTTGGACTTCTTTGCCTGACAGTAGCACTGCACTTGGCCATTTCTAGTGACTGGTCAAACGTATTTGGAAAGGGTGACAGTGGATAAATGTCTGGATGTCAATCACAGTTCTTCTAAGTCAAGCCCTGTCAGCCTATTTATTAAACGTTATACATAGCTCAGAATATCTCATGCTTTATTCTGTAGTTGAATACTTAATAAAAGTCAGCTTATGTTCCTGTAAGTGTAATTATTTGTAAATTTTGATCCTTGGAAAATGTAAAGTTTTCCTTGAACTTAACATGGTCCAGGCTGTAAGAACTGTTGGCATCAGGCTGAAAAGTATAGCAGAAAGGAAAGGCAGAACTATGGAATGGATGGATCTATCTTGTTTGCTTAATGGTCCCTTGACTAGAGATAGATGCTGGAAACAAAACGTTTTTTAGTATTGCCATAGAGACAGTTTTTGCTTTAGCAGTATCAATGATAGAATGAAATTACTTATCCACTCTTGAAAAGTAATGATTTAAAAACAAATTCCTATTTCTCAACGGCTATATGTATCGGGAAATTCTATCAGTCATAGTTCGCAGAATGAGAGGTGGTAATCCACACAGGAGGGTGTTAGCTATTATTTGTTGTTTGTTGTTTTTCTAGATGTAAAACTTACCCTTGTGTCCTTGATTTTGTTTGTAGTTTTTTTACCAAAGCTTGCAAACAGTTTCAGAACAGGGAGTTTGACAACATTATCAAACTGTGTTCTGAGGAGCTGGCTGAAAGTGAATCAGAATTTCGACATGAATCATTGCTACTTCGAGGAACCATTTACGTGTTGATGGGGGATTTTGACAATGCCGTGTGTGATTTGGACAAACTGATCGACGATGTTTCAGTGAATGAAAAGGTAGGTTTTTGTTGAAGGTATTTTGCATAGGCAAAAAAAGAAAAAGATAAGCTTGCGTACTTATTGCAGGAACAAATTCTTTGTGTAGACTTGGTGGGCTTTGTATAATATTTAAAAACAGCAGCATAAATGCTTTAGTTGTCAGTGCCAAACGCGTGTCAATAAGTAAACATTTTTAAAAATATTTTATGAGCACTGTAAGCAAGATAGATTTATTTTGGCATCACTTTTTGACATGATTACCAGCAGCAAGCACACATTTTGTCTCTTTGTCACCACGAGCTTTGATGTTTGTAGAAAAGAATGGATGGATGAAGTTGTGGCTTTATCTGGTACTCTACTGCTATCTTCTCATTATGGCTAAAATGTTGGCGCTGGAGCAAGTCTTTACGGATAAAAAAGCACGTGGTCATTTGATGCGGTGAGATCTGGACCATAAGAAGGGTTACAGTTTCAGCCCGATTTTCTGCATTTGCATCGTGACTGAGGTTGGGGATCTGTGATGCAGTAACTTGCTCTTTAATCGCAGGTGTTGGCTGTTTTTTTAAAATGACATTTCACTTTGTAATTTTGCATGATTTGACTGTCATAGTTTTCTCCTTGTGCAACCGAAGTCATTGCCACATTACTGCCCTTCTGGAGCATATCCTTAGTATGGGCTGGCAACATCTTTAACTTGTCATTGTACAGCTCGACCTGGCACTACTGCAGCTTTGTCTCATCTCATTAACCTCTTTGAAAGGAAAAAATATCTAATTATTGAACCACCAAAAGTTTCTAGAGAAAGAAAGACATTAATTTTTTTGTTGTTTTTAAATCCAGGTTAGCTGCTTGTTGTGCTGACTGTACTCAAGAGTGGATCATTAGATGATTGTTGTCAGCGAAGAGCGGTGAAAGCTGTAATTAGTGTGCAGTGGTGTGAGTGTTAAGGGTTCGGTCACAGATTACACCCTCTTTCATTAACTATCGAGCTTCATTGATCTGTTCTGCTTACGTGAAAGTTTTACAGACTTGACAAGTAAATTCTTAGATGAGAGAAAACTGTAGACTGACTAGTGGTAAACCCTTAGGGAAGGCTTGAAACCCTGTCTTAGAATTTATTAGAAGGGACAATTCTTAGACCTCTCCTTCCCCTCCAGCTGCTGCTGTCTGCTTTGACATTTTCAGGTTCTGAGTTGTGGCTTTTGATGCTTTCAGTTACAAGTCAATGCACTCGTCAAAAAAGGCCACTTGCTTGGACAGAGGAATGAATCGTTGACCGCATTAACCTTATTTGTTAAGGCAATAAGGATTGCCCCCATGAATACTGACATTTACTTTCATCGAGGACAGGTATGTTGATTTAGTTGGTTGTCCTTGCTTATTAATGCTAAGCTTGTTTCCATGCCTAGATTGACCACAAAGTAGAGGTCAGGGTTGTAAACGTTCATTGTCTGATGTTAAAATGAAAATAGGTATAGGTGGTGAGGAAGCCAACATTGGGAACTTTCTGCTTTTAACCCTTTCCTGGTTTGGAAATGCAATATTTAACATGCACGGACATTCGGACAATTTCCAAAATGGCTGTACAAAATGCACCTACCTGATTAAAATTATCTAAACACACACATTAAGTCATGGAATGACTGAAATAGCACTAGTGACTTCGCTCACAGTTCAGTAATCTAAATGAAAAGGAAATATAAATAGAAAGCAAAAGAAAAATCTAATTTATAGTGCAGGAAGTAAAAAAAGTGGGGTAAAATTGTCTGACTGTTGTCACAAGGGTGCCAGTACTGACTTATCTTCTTGAATCTCCTTACTGTCATTACCTTTGACACTTAAGTCTGTTGTTCTCACTTCAGTAATCAATGGACAGCACAGAATTATAGTTATGTTTACTTCTAGATAGAGGCATTTTCATCTTCCTGGCACTTTCTGTCCAAGTGTTGTCAGCTCTGCCTGCCTCCCCCTGGGTTTGCATAGCAGACTCTTCAGCCATGTGGTGGAAATCTTCTGGTGTCAGCTCATAGAAGAAATCCACTGGCCTTACATCATTAGGCACGTTGATTGGCTGCGGATGACTCTAACTCTGCTCTCACTTTCCACATCTGAAATTTGTCCATTGCTGTCCAACCAGCTAAATGACGAGAGCCTCCGGTGGTATGAACGCTTGAGATCTTCACATCACTAGAAGGAAAGGATTCACAATTGGATTCCATCATGTATCAAGTAAATAAACTAGGTAATGCATGTGGTTCATGTTGGTATCTTCACTAGTAAAATCACTTTTGTGGGAAAATGAAGCAATGTAAATAACCAGAGGAAGTGATAATGGGGATCAGCATCCTTTCATGTGTACTATCCATAGTATAAACAGAAGTGTTCATTAAATGATGAATCATTGTCCACCATTTTTAGCCAACTTGAATGTCTGGTGCAAAGGCCAGTTTCAGATGACTTGAGCAGAAAAAGATTAATGAAATCAGTGCCCCGTGTGAGTTGCCATTATTAGTTTTCCATTTAGATCACCTCTGATCAGTATCCATTTTCAACAGATATTTGCTTTAGCTTAATAACAAAAAGTAAACAGTTTGTAAATCCAGATCTGTAAAATATTAATACCAGATTCAAATCATCTTTGTATACAGTATAAGTCATTATAATTTGTAGCATGTATAATGATGATCTTATTTATATGCATTTCTCTCTACTACAGCCAGCCTCCCTATCTAGAGATTGATTTTTTCTATAAGAATGTATGGACTTATTTCTCATTTTAATGATCCAATTTGTGAAATTAGTTTTTCATTAAAACCCTGAAGTAAAAATAAGTGAAAAGTTCACCTTATTAAAAAAGAAAGAGAGCATTCTAAGTTTTTTTTCTCTCCTAAAATCATCCTTTTATTTATGTCATAATTGTCAGTGAGGAATACCAAACTGTCAAGATGGAATATCCACGCACCGACACCTGTGTAACAAATTCGGTAAAGTGCTGACGTGTTTCACAGGTGTGAGAACAATAGATGAAGTTTCTGCTTATTCTGCCGCACATCAGTTCAGGTTGACTTTAGCGATGTATCAGAATCTTCTCACATGTTGTTTTTTTTTTTTCATAAACCTGAAGGGAAACATTTGGCTCAAAATTTGAGTTTTGCTGGAAAAACGTACTTCGGCGATTTGCCTGTCACCACGCAGGTTCTTCCGTAAATGCTTGTTTCTAAGTTAATTCAAAAGTTTTCTTACTTCAAACTCTCTAAAAATGATTTTTCAAAAAATTCCTCTTATTAGAAATAAAAAAATGAGTTGAAATTTGCCAAAACCAACAACAAAAATGGGAAGGGAATAACCTGGAACAGATGAGGAGTTGAGCCTATTTCCATGGTAACCAGGTGAATAAAAATTGGATAATTTACATTTTGTATGGTGTGTGTGGGTGATTGAACTAGAGTTGGTTGAATAGAAGTGAGTTACCCTCTCCCCTTTGTATTTGACCTAGAATTAAGCTGATTCACGTAGCTTAGCAGGATATTTCTTTTAACTATCTCTCTGATTCATCTCACGGCAGATTTTGTTAACCCTGATATTTTTCTTTTCAAACAAAGATGAAAGGAAGGAAAATAGCACTTTCCAAAATCACATCATTCTTTTATCTGGTGCATGTTAGTAGATAACAAAAAAAAAAAGGATAGAGAACTGTTGAAGTATGATAACAAACTTTTCATTTACTTTCAAATAGCATTATCTGTATCTCGAGCGAATTGAAGATGCTTACAAGGACTTTCAGGAGTGTGCCAAACTCTCTCCTCAATTTTCCTTGGGGCACGTGTACAGATGCCTGGCAGGTGAGTGGTTAGAGACTTTTGATGACTAAATTAGATGAACACCAGGGGATATATTGATGTAGCACAGTGTAGTGGTTATCTGAAGGCGACAACATCCTTGAGCTTATACAAGGCCCCCAGATTTGATAAGTGTACATAGATAGTATAACAAGGTGGTAACAAGGAGGCAGGAAACCATCACAGGCTTGAAAAGTATTTGTCTACTCAGTTATGTTAGTTCCCATGTTTGAGGCATATTCTGTTTTTTTACTGATAGTCTCACCCTATGACTACTGCTCAAGTTTCTCTCAGCTTAATCAGGTTAAAGTAGTGATCCCTTGCTCTCCTAAGTCCTAAGAATAAAACTATTTATCTACTTAAAACAATGATTTGAATATGCTTCAGACAGGATAAGAATGTAAAGGTATTGGTGATGCTATTTACAGAACTAACAACCCTATTAATCATTTGTAAATGAGACGTTTTTAATTGCCAAAGATATTTTGGATGTTCAAAAGATCTAATTAAAGTTTGTTATTTTTTAAAAATCCTAATCTGTAAATGTTTTGTTTTCACTAGGGGTTCAAACAGGGGCCTTCTGATTTACTAAGCCTAGTAATTTGTTGGCTTGTTTTGTGACTCGATTCACAGATCATATTTCAGATATTTTTACGACGACTTTTTGGTGCCTACATTTAACATTATTTCAGTAATGACATCCTGTCCTGTGTTACAGTTAACAAGGTCTACCATGGCCACCTCTACAGGGTTAGCTTAAAATTTCCCCTTCTCTGATCATTAATGGATTTAAGAAAACTGTATTTAAAGTGTGGCGTTATCATGTTTATCTAATATCATTTACTAATAATTTGAGTTCTTACCATGTTTGTTGCGTAAATGTGAATCAACCTCATTACTGATTATTGCTTCTTCTGGCAGCTGAAAATGGCATCTGAAGAGTAAATGCTGTGATCTGTTATTTCCCTTCATGAAGCTGGTTACTCCAGATGGAAACTCGTGTAGTTACATGAGGTGTGGGGTGTGTACTGTTTAAAGAACAAAGTCAGCTGTCTCAACCAAGATCTTAAAGGGCCAAGGAAGAATGAGAAAAACCATGGAATGGAAAGATGTGTTGCTACCTGGAGCAAACCCTTAACAGGAAGCCGGTTAACTGCTTACCACAATTCCTTTGCAACATTCACAGTTAAGAGAAATCAGAAAGGTTGGCCAGGTAGCAGCTAGAAAGCCCTTAGATATGGTAACAAAAAAGGGGGGCAATTTGACTGGTTTAAATAAAGTCAGAACTACATCTTGCAGCAGATGAGAGTAGATTTGAAATCTGTTGTTCTAAGAGATGGAAGAAAAGACGTACGGAGAAAAGTGTAATGAGCACTGTTTGCCCAACAATTAAGCATGGTGGTGGAAACATGAAAGTACGGGTACTTGGGTGGGGTGGCTGGAGCAAGATTGATGGGATTCTCACAAAAGAGCGGCAGAACAGACCCCATTCAATGGACGCTGGGTGCCTTTTGTGCATGTGGATGTAAACTGTGTAAGTGGACTCCCCTTCTCCCTGTTAGTCCATCAAATCGAGGTTTTACTGTAGTTCCATTAGGGCATTGTTCAAAAGGTGGTGGGTTTATACTGCAGTAAGATGATAATCTAATACACGATACTTTTAGGAAAGACTTTAGACGTCAATCTCCAGGTCTTAACCTCCATTGAACTTGCGGGGGATTGATAAAATAGTCGTGGAATAAAACCACTCCCACCAACGTCAGTCAGCTACGGGACTGACGAGGTGCTGTTTTGGAAAGTTGCGGAATAGGATGACCAAAATGTGCAGTAGTTATTTGCACGAAAGGTAGCTATTTTGATGGGAAAATAAAACATCATCACAGTTATTGCTTTCCATGTTATTCTACACAGTTGTCCGATTTTCATGGCTTTTTCTTTGTTTGTTTTGTGGGAATAATGCATTTTTTATTTACAGCGACGTAGGGAAGGCAGATTTGTTTTTGTGTGGCGAGCTCATAATTTTGAAAGTGTGTAGATCTTAAAGATATATTAGCAATGAACAAAATTGTAATTACTTCCATTTATTTTAAGTTATCATAATAGGTGTATCCTTACATCCTTTACTATTTATATGTGAATTTTAGAAATTATTAATCATCTATCCTGACATTCATACATTGAGAGTTCAACCATTGTGGCTTTGTTAACAGAGGCAGGTGAGATCGTGAGCATGGCTGGCTGCCAATCCATCAAATTTTAATTTATTGAAATTGTCTGTCTTAACTGTTGTTTTTATTCAAATGATAAAAATTGAGTTGGTTGCCATGTTTGTGTGGACAGGAAATGAGACGAGTAGAAATGGGAATGTAGCCAGTCTAGTGGAATCTACAGAAAGGAGTTTACAGCTGGTATTGTCCACTGTGGCTCCAGGTCTGTGGACTTTTCAAATGATACAAGTTTTTTTTGTCTTGCTATTCAGAAAAAAAGAAGACTTTTTGGAAACTAGTTTTGATGAATCCCTTATCTTGTGATAAATGTTCTTGGAAAGTCTCCATTTCTCCGCTTACTATCATCAAAAGATGTCTTCTACTTGATATTCTTGGATTTATGTTGTTTTTTTTGTCTTCAGAACACAGACTGAGACTGATGCAGGGACCTCCCGAGGCTTTTCAGAAATTCCGTGATGATTTCCAAAATGTCATCAACAAGTTTCCGACATGTGTTGAAGCACACACCAAATTTGGACAGGTATTTGACTTTAGCACCTCACAGTTTTCTTCTTGTTCTAATTTACCAAAAAAACCTGCAAAAGACCCGCCTTGATCAACGAGCAGCCTGCAGATGAGCTTTTATATTTTATTTTCATTTTACAGGCATTGAAAGTTATCAGCCAGCTGTGACTATTTTTCCTTAAAATAAGATCGTTTTTATTTTGTATATAGTATAGAAATCTAAGGTTGCTGCATACAGTCATACCTCTGTTGTTTGTTGTACTGAAGATGTTTTTCTGAGAGTAGTAATGGCTGGAAACGCGTAGATTTTTTTTGGTCGGGTCCAACCATGAATGTTCTCTTCTGGATCCTTTCTAATTAGCCTGATTTGGAAGAGGACTAGAAACCAAAATCTACAGCAAAGAAAAGAAATCTTTGTCTAATGCAAACTATGCCTGTTGATGTGCAGCTTAGCACCAGCAAATGTATTACTCCACCTGACTTCTGCCGAGGTGGTTAACCATTGTCATTTCTCTCTTAAGATCCTTCTAGGCCAGAGCTATCCAGATGAGGCTGAAAAGCACTTCAACAAAATCCTTGAGTTACAGCCAGACAATGCTGCAGGACTGACTTTCTTAGCGTAAGTGTTTTACACCACTTCTGTTTTTGGTAGTATTGCTCTGACTGACTGACAGAGTTGCCTCTGGCTTCTCTAATACCCTTGTGCAGGGAGCATCAACCCTCTATCATTTGATTTCTGTATCAAGAAATAACAGATTGTAGCAGTGAATTTGTTTTTACTGTTGCATGATTACATGCACTGGTACATCAGTCAGACTCCAGGGAAAGATCTTCGTGGGACTTTCTTCTTTCTTCATAAATTCTTAGTGTATAATAAAGATTGGAAAAAAAAAATCCCAACTTTGTCAGTTTAATGAATCTTGGATTGTATGTTTAAAACATTTCTTTACTTTAGAGTTTTAAAGTTGAGGAGCTAGCTGGAAGTGCCTCCATTTCTGCTTAGCAGCAGGGTAGGAAATTTACTGCTGAGTCTTGATTATCTTTACAGAGCTTTAATGTTGAATTTTAAGCCAGATACTGAGGAAATTATGAAACACATCGAAAAAGCAATCAGTGTAGATGACAAATTTGAATATGCCTATGAACTACTTGGAACCTTGCAAGTGAGCCAGTAAGTATTTATTTCCTGTAGGGTTTTCAAAATTGAGTCATTTCAACTTCAAATTGTAATTGTGGAAGTTGCTGTAAAATTAAGTCAAATGATTTTCATTCGTATTCAGTGACAATACCAGCACAAAAACTATAATTTTAATATAAGGTTTAGGAATGTTGCTGAATGGAATCTTTAGAGCACAGCATAGATGTGCTGAACAAGTCAAGATCTTAAACAGTTACTAATAATATTAGGCGTCATAATTATAAATAAGTTAGATTCCAGCATGGTTAGAAATCAGAAAATGTTTTTTCAGCAATGGAATAGTTAATGAGTGGACTAAATTACCAGTAATAATGATAATTTAAGACTGAGAACACTTACACAAGTCATGGTGCCTTGTAACTACTAAAACTGGCCACAGTTGTTCGACATACAGTAAAACCTCAATTTAGCAGATTAATTCGGGGAAAAGATGTCTGTTAATGTCAAGAGTCCATTAAATCTGGACATTTACATATGCATGCACAAAAGGCGCCCAAACAAAACAATTTTCGCACAGCTCAAAGTGGACTTCTGTCAGGAGACCAGACCGTCCAGTGCTTCCAAAGTCCATTGAATGGGTTCTATCAAATCAACGTTTTACTATCTGAAATTTTAAAATCTGTTCTGTTGAGCAGACTCTAGATTTTTTCAAAACTCCTTAGCTAGGTTCAGCTGCAGGACTGTTGCCACACAAGCTGTTTCTCTTCAGCATTTGTGATGTGAAATAGCAGGGTACACAGCGATTAATCATATATTTGTTGGAGCAAGGATTTTCATGGCCGAAAGAAAATGAAGAGTAATTTCAGTAATAAACAAGAGTTATTAAAGTTAGATCCAAGATGTTTTTCTCTAGTCTGTGATGGGTAACACGACAAGTTGTAGGATTCTTTCATCAAGGAAATGTCGAGCCATAACACAGCAAGTCCAGATGCCAAAAACTCAAACCTTTCATAACTGTTATATTTCTAGATTTTTTAAATATAACAGTTATTTCCCCTTTAACATCGCCATCTTTCACAGGTTGATCAGCGATCATGTGACTAAAAAGTTTTCTTATTTTTTTTTACAGGGGAAAAATTAGTGATGCTATGGAGAACTTTAGAAAGGCCATTGAATTGACGAAAACAGAAAATGAGCTTTATCATTTGTACACACTCCTAAATTCTACTGTGGCACAGCAAAACATTTTACAACGTAAATAAAGTTATCAGCCTGTATCAGAGATTTTTTTTTGGTTGATTTCCGATATTTTTTTTAAAATTTTTGACAAATGCATCATGTAAAAGAATAAACTTAATAGTTGCAATAAATATACTGACACTTTTGATTCGTGCATGATATCTTTATTTTAGCTATTTCGAACCTTAGCAACGGAATACTTTATTCAGCAGCAGACCATTAAAAAGTACGGTGTGTAGTTGTGTCAGTAAGACTTATCATCTGGTGCTTTTGCAGATAGTTGCAGCCATGCCTCTGGAAGTGTTCACTGCTGCTAAGACTACCACTGAACCTGGTGGTGCACTGGTTTCGTGATGTAGCCCGCTCCTTTTTGTCTTGTATGTGAGAGAGTCTAACAACAATCTCGACACAATGTTTATTCATAGATTTCTTAACAAAATTTGTCATCTGGCCAAAGGATGCCCATTACAAACTATAAACACGACTGTCAGCCAGTCCACTTACACTATAGCACAGATTTAATGTTTTCTTATACAACAACCAACAAAAAAAGGAAAAAGTTAATCACACGACCAGTTTAGTTACAACATAAATCCTGCTGGACTATTTGGCTTGAATGTACATAGGTAGATGTCTGTCTGCATGCTCTAAGAGGTACAACCAATCTTTTTCCGCAGCAGCTTTTAATTTTCGCTTTTGTCAGGTTAATCACAAATCTGGTATTGCACTTTCCTTAGCACTGACAGGAAGCCAGAGAAAATGTCCAACAACCACTGGCTGTTCACTTAGATGAATCTCCTCCCTGCTGGCTAAAATGTGTGGTTTCTAATCAATTTTGTACTGTAACAGCTCAATGCAAAAGCTAGGTCTAGAGAATATAAACTGAAATCGATGTTTTAGTCCCTAACAAAGAAATTTTCTAAAACAGTTCCAATGGGGAAGGGATGTCTAAAAGTTGGCTTCATTTTCAGTCTGGAATTTTAAAAGAGAATAAAAGGAATCTGTTTAATGCCCGGGAATTGGGAAGGAGGCTGTATTGAAACAAGGAGCTCCACGCTGTTGGCTGTCAAGGTATGAACAAACATTTATTTCAATGCTGACCCTGACATTTTATTTTTAAATGTTTTCTGCAGACATGAGGTCCATTGTTGACAAACTGACCTAATTAATAACAGATGGAAAGCTTTCCCTTGTAGAAGCAACCATTATCTTAAATGGTACCTTTAACAAATGCATAGCAAAAGATTCACCTTAGGTAGAATAAAAAATGTGACTGAATGACACTACATGTTTTGCCTAACCATTGCTTCAGACCAAAATAAACTTTTGTTTTCACTTTTCTGTGGTTAGAGGAATTAATATTTCTGTACATTTACCATCACCAATGTGAAATGAACTGTCTAACTAGTTGGCATGACCCTGAGACTCCTGTTTAACATTTAGTGGCCACATTCATACAAGTTAATGGCATTTTGGCCTTTTCAGAAATATTAGAAACAAATTTATTATTATTTAAAAAATCCTATACAGGCTGGTATAATCTTCTTTTCAGTTACACTATTGCCAAAAAGTTACCAACATTTTATCCATTGATGTGGAAGATGAGTAAGAAACTCTGAAAACATTTGTTATTAAGAGAAGATTGAAAGTATTGTATTCATGATAGACCACTGCCCATTTGATAATTAGATGATTTGTTTTTCTGGGCAAGTCAGTCACTAGTGATGAGATTCCAGACTCTGACGACGAAACAGAATATGACGCAGAGATAACTTTTCTCGTTAATTTTCATATAGTACATTAAATGACCTAGACAGATTTATGACATGTATTAGTTACTATTACGGATCATACAAAATCTACAAGTCTGCATGTAACAGGTAAACCTAAAACTACCATTGGAAAAGGCTGATTGACGTCTTATTTTCTCCAAAGATGCAGAACTCTTTATTGCATATATCTGCACTTAAATTGTTGCTATAAAAGAATATAGAAAAGGGAAGACAACCAAAAAAAAAAAAGGAAATGTAACCATGGGGATAATCTTGCATCAGAATTTTTCAACAGATTGTACGATTGGAAGTAAATGATATTATGCAGTTGGCTTCTACTGAGCAACCCATTGTGTATGCTGAAGACTGCATTACTGGCTGAAAAGAAACGAAGCAAAGTCTTCACTCAGGAAGATGTTTCTCGAAGGGGAGTAAATCAGCAGACACCATCTAGAACAGGTGATGGAACTTAAACAATGGCATGGCAAATGCACTCATATTCCAGTCTTATTGTACATTACTGAAGCTTCCTACCTGTTCGTTTGTTTGATACAACAATTTCTATCACAACAATAAATAGATGTTGCACACAGACTTGTCTTCAACAGTGTATATATATATTAAAAAAAAAAAAAAATTCCTGATCTTTTGCAACACATTATTCCCTGATTGATTGACGTTTAGTTTTATATTAAATAATTTGTTCTTCACATTAATTTTCATTTCATATAAATGGAATGTCAAACAGCAAAAAAAAAAAAAAAAAAAAAAAAATTATCGAAAATTTGCATAATTTGGCCAGGTGCGTGGGATGGTGAATGTGGTATGCCCTGTTGCTAGAGAGACTGGAACAGGTTGCGTTAGGGTAGTTGCAATTGAGACTGGCTGTGGACTTAGTGCTGGCTGAGGTACTTGTGCTGGCTGGGGCTGGGTAACAGTAAGAGTCTGTTGTGTTGTGAACTGCGTGTGGGCAAGAGTCTGCCCCAGGTGGCTCAGCTCTATGGTCGTGCACCCATGTGGTGCAGTTTCTGCTGGTGCCTGGATTTGAACCATGGTTTGTCCTGCATGTGCAACACGAGCAGAAAAATCATTCACAGTCTGCCGGTAATCAGGGCATGTTAGCTCGCTCATGGCCTGTGTGAGCAGGTCTGCAGCTTGGTACGAATCCGCATGTGACTGTTGCTGAGCCTCCTGGACAAACTGCTCATCCACTGACTGACCAGCAGTCGAGTCTTCCGACAAAACCTGGCTGTGAATCGACTTCTCATATTTCAGCCGCCTACATGGAGCAGGTGGCACCATTTCAGGATGCTTCTTCCGCTGGTGCTGCATCAGTTTGGCCTTGCTAGCATACTGCTTGTGGCAGAAGCTACACGAATGGGGCATAGTCGTTATACTTCCAACAGTCTGGGAGTAGGTTGGGTTCGGAAGGCCAGGGATATCAGGGATTAGGGATTTTTTCCGACTGCTCATAGGCAGTTCTGATCCTGGATGGTTCTTCAAAATGTGTGCCTTGCGTTTTGAACTAGATTTATAAACCTTCTCACAATACTGGCAATAGTAGTCTCGCTGGGTTTTCAGAATCGGCAAGTTGAGTTCTGGAACAGAGTCTGGCTTTATGTCTGGATGGCGCTTTGCTAGATGGTTGACCAGCATTCCCCGGCGTTTAAACCCAAGTAGGCAGGTATGACACTTGTAAATAAATCTGTGATAGTCTGTTGGTGAGACTTTTGGAACAAACTTTTTATGACCAGGTGGTTTCTCTTCTCGATTGGCCAGTTTTGCTTCTCTCTCAGCAGAATGCATCCGTTTGATGTGCTCTTTCAGTTTATCTTTTCGCTTAAACTGTCGGCCACAGTTTTCACACATGAACTCCCTATGTGTTGAATGTCTGAGCATGTGTAGTTTTAGCTTATCAGGACGGGGAAATATTTTATCGCATTCTGAACATGGATACTTCTTTTCAGAGTGAAATGCTCTCATATGCTTGCGAATCATGATGAAATCTTCAAATTCCTTCCGACATTCACGACAGGTGTACTTCCCATTTTCTGCATGCAGCACAACATGCGCCTTCAGTGCAGAGACTTGATCAAACCCCAGGTGACAGATTGGGCACTCGTAATACTTTTTGTCACTGTGTGTCTTCATGTGGCACGACAATGCCGAGTTGTTCATGAACCGCTTGAAACAAACCTGACATTGCAGTGGCTTAGAGTTCTCATCCCCATGACACAGTAAATGTTTCTGCAGTCGTTCTTGGCTGCCAAAAGCCTTCCAGCATTTGTCACATTTATACGGGCGATCAGGATTGATCATCAGTTTCCTCTTAGTCTTTCCATGTTCACTAGCATGTTGAATGAGGTCTCGTTGGTTGCTGAAAGGCATGCGACACACAGGGCAAGCCAACATACAGGTCTGCAAGGTGATGATGCTATCACCTTCTTCTATACTCGCTTCACTTTCTGTCAGCTTATTGATTGGCTTTTCAGCCGGGTCGCACACCAACTTCTTCACCTCGTCCAGACCCACATCCTCAGCAGCATGGGTCAGCGTGTGAAGGTTGAGCAGATTGGAGTTATCAAAGGTCAGATCGCAGTGTGTACACACCCATTCATTGCCACCAGTTTCTTTTCCCTTCTTACGATAGAGCGATTTTATTGTTCGACGAATGGCTTCCGGGTCATGACGTCTTTGATACTTTTTTAGTGTTCTGCAAGATAAAGTGAATGAGCAAAATGTAATCTCTTCACGTAAATTTTCTGAAAAATAATTCAACATATCTAGAATGATATTAGATAGTTAAGCTAAAGGGGCAGACATTTAAAAAAAAATGTACCTAAGGGTAATTACCTAGCATGCTAAAAACGAAAAATTCCCTGATGTCCAATCAAAAATACGCTTTGTGTTCTGTATAGTTAGCCACATGTGAGAGAAATGGATATTCTCATGCTGGCTATTGCTGCTTATGCTCCATACAGTCCTTTTTACCTGGCCAGCTACTGTTTTAGAAGTTTAAATGATATTTGAATTTTTGTTCTAAAAAGGAGTTATTTCTATCATGTACAAGTACTTATGTTAATTAGTACAAGTAAACCTGTAAAATCTAACTACAGTCGACCCCCCGCGTAATCGTGGTTCGGAATTCACGGCCCCAGTTATTCATGGAATTTTCCTCAGAACCTAACTAATAATTGTTCGTGGAAACCCACGCATATTCGCGGAATTGCAAATATCTTTTTTTCGAGGCAATATATATTTTTTCACGTTTTTTAACGCCAAATTATTAATAACAATATAATTTACTAATTTTGTAATATAAATACTAATGTAAATTCAGCAAAATTTCAATATAAAATAAACACTATTGGCTGGAGGTTTGAAAGTAGCCAATCCGAGAGCGGTATTCATTTCTCCTCGCTGCTGATTGGCTGCTGCCCACGAGGTGCTGTTCAGGCAGATGCAGCCCAGCAGCCCAGCATCATCCCAGTTTAGCACATGTAGCTATCTCGAGTGTTTCGCTGAGTGTTGTGTTTTTTATTAAATTATTATTATATATCTACTTATATTTTACGTTATATTCTGATGTTTATAGGCATTTTTATGGACCACGTCCAATATTCGCGGTTTTTCACTCTTCGTGGGTGCTCTATGAACGTAACCCCTACGAATAGCGGGGGACAACTGTATATACCATTGATACAATTTTTTCCATATAGCATCTAATTTCAGTGATGAGCTGCTGCTTTTACAATGCAAGAGTGTTTTAAAGAGTTAACCAATATCTAGAACTGAGTTTAAGAATTCTAATTGTTCTTGATTGTTATACACTGGAATTATTCCATTAATCTAAAAAAAAAACTTCCATGACAACTTTAGATCTGAGCTATTGATAATTCTGAAAAACAATCTCTCTCTGCAGACAGTCATGGTTTTACACATGACTGGTTGAGTTGATATTTTTACTTGATTAAGTGGGTAATAGAAAATCCTCTTATTGTCGCATTTTCTTTCTTCTAAGAGTGTGCATTGCATGTGTGTTATGGCAAGGCCTGCTTTGACAGCCTCAAGAAACTGATTCCCTGAAATTAATCTTAAGTTCCTTGACAAGGATCAGTGGCCCTGTGATCCATTGTGTGGAATGTGGCAGCTTGGAACATTCTTGTGATAAGGACAGAATGCCTGAAAAGATTTTGTTTCATGAGAGACCAGTATGCACCCAGGAATTGATTCAAATGCTGAGGACCAAGAACTGTCTAGCATCACCAAAATTAAAGTTGAAGATGAACATTTCTGCATCCAACTCTTTTCCCGTCACCAGCCTCTCCCAAAATAAATTGTTGTCATGATTCTCCATTGTCTGCATGCATCATTCACCAGTGCTTGGCTAGATGTCAGTATCCACTGTAAGCTAACGTAAGTGTGTTTGTTTTGGTCCCTAGTGAGTTTGCATATAAATTAGAAACTTCATCAGGACAGCTCACTGGTGAAAGCAAAACCAACTTGAGACAAAAAGCATAAAAATTATTTGATTCCAACTCACTTGTTGATGTAGAAAGTTGAGGATTTCTTCTTCCACTGATATGGCATGCCATCTACTCCAGTCTGAACAAAAATACAAACATGTCTTTACATATACTGTCAATTGCACATATAGCCCTCGTAAAAGAAAATTACAATTCTCTTTCTAATAGAACATTAAAGGAAAAGTTTCTCTGAAAATCTAATATTTTCTCTCAAATAGAATAGTGGTATTTTTTTACATGCATAACATTTAACTTACAGCGGTGTATTTTGGTTGTCTACCCCTTCGCTTATACAGTCCTTTTGCCCGTAAAGGGATTCCTTTTCTCTTGTGTTTCCTGAGAGCGTTTTCCTTTCTTGCATCGAAATCATCATCCTCAGCACGAGATGAAATGTTCTCTTCATGGATGATCAGATGTTTCTGAAGTGCAGAAGACGTCTTGAAGCGCTTGTTGCATTCATAGCAGGACCACTTGCATTCTTGCTCATCCATAGCTGAAGAGAACAAGAGCAGGCTGTGTTTAAAGATAATGGATGATAAGAGGCAGCTAAATGGTAATCACTTTGGTGTGACATCAACTGAACTGGTTTAAGATGATGTAGAGACTATAGTTTGGTTTACTCAGTACGTGCAATATTGGAAATAAGTATAGAAACCGAGAAAAAACTGGGTATAAAATACAAATAACATGTGATAAAATCACAGCTTGGGCACAGAAAATAATTGCTCCATGGTATATTCATGTAAGCAATCAAAAGGTGCCACACCTGCAGAGTGCTGAATACTATGGCTCCTAGGAAGGGTATAGAAATGTCTTCTCCAGCCAACAGATTGCAGCCCAACTTCATGTTGGATATAGGTACAAGAAACTGGCACTGCTGACAAAAGTAATGTTGAGTATCTCAGGGTACGCCCTCTATGGGACTGATGACAAACTAGTAGAAATCTTGCAAATAATAGCAACCTTTACTGAGAAGAGGCAAACGAATGGCTGGGCTAAAATGGGCAGCAGAAATAAAACGGATGACCAAGCCTGGAAAGTGCTTTTTACAAAGAGTTCAAGTTTCAACTGTTTATACGATAATCAATGGCAGACTGAGGAATGGAATAACAGCAGCTACAGTGAAGCATGGGGTGGATGAATACAAGTGTGTCAAATATTTGCATGAAATTAAAGGTATACTGACTGACAGACAGGTACAGGCAGGTTTCCATCCATCATGCCATTCCCCCAAGGAAGACATCTCATTGGCAGGTATTCATCTTCAAATATGACAATGCCAAGTATACAGTCAATATGGTGAAAGACCATCTGGAACGTAAAGAGGCTGATGGAACAGTCACAAAGATTCCTTGGCCTGCACAGAGTCCTGATATGATGGTCATTCAGGCTATATGGAGTTATATGGCCACTGTGAAACTCGAACAGCAACCAAACACCTTGGATGAACAGTGGAAAGTGCTACAGAATAGTTGGAACAACATTCCAGTCATAAATTGATAACCTGTATGGGAGATGCAAACAAAGCATCATGTCTTATATGAAGTGATGGTTCACATACCAAATACTAATGCACTGTACAACATATTCAATTTGTTTCTAATAATTCATCATGTATGTATATTATACATATCTCAGTTGTATCCTGTGTGTGTTTCTATAATCATCTCCAATAGTGTATATGTACACGCTGCTGTGTGTATGCAGCATATATAATAAAAACCAAGTTTTTAATGGATATTAATGAAATTAGAGAATTCAACAAAGTTTCCCTAAAGAATAATTTCAAGAGTACATCATGAATGTACAATGGATAAAATGACCACATTTTCTTGCCAAAATGTAGTAAAGACATAACAGTAATTTTTACTAATGCAGCACAATAAGAAAACAAATGCAAAAAATCAAGAGAATCCAGATCATCAGTTTCCTCTCAGACTTGCCAAACTCCTAGAAACTTGACATGGTTGTTCCAGTCTGACAGGGTGGATTGTTAGCTGCCAGAAATAAAGCCCCAGTTCTAGATTATCACTAAAAAAAAAAACAAGTCTTGTAAACCTTACATCTTGCTCCATCAATTACAGGGAAGAGCTAGGTACCCATTTATAGCTCTGTAGCCCCCCCCCAAGTTAAAGCAATATAATAAAGATAAAAAAACATTTGGATATCAACTAGTAACAAGGAAAAGCCTATAGTTTTATATGACAGATCTCAACTTGCCAAGAGATAAAGAATTAGATTTATTTTGTCATTATGCCTAATAGCTGTACGCATCCATCACAGAGAATGGAAGTAGCATGTTCTGGAAAATGGGTAAATGATGTAAAAGAAATCAAAATGAATTTATTACAACATAACTGTCCAAAACAATACAGCAAGCACAAAAATATAGTTTTTCCAGGTCTAATGCAGCTAACACAGAATCAGCTCCTTTCCACCTCTTTCTATAATCTATAGGACAACTGGAACAAAGCTGTACAAGGTGATGTGTAATCCAGAGAGAGAACAGTAGACCAATGGAGCTCACCAAAAAATTTATAACTTAGTCTAAAGGAAATGTAGCAAATGTTCCTGAATGTATTTTTAAAATTAATACAAACTTTTTATTTAAAATACTGTCGTGTTATTACCTGGCAAACTAAAATAATTAAAAAAAACCTGGCTGCACATGCACACAAAACAGATAAATTCAGAGACTCACCCTCAAGATCCTCGTCAGTAATATCCAACACACCCACACCCAATCTCTCAGCATAGTGAGCAGCATACCACACCTGCATTATACATGGGTGAAAATCCATTACAATATCCAAAAATCATTAGAAAAGGAGGAAACTTACAAAAAAAAAAACTTTCTAATCGGGAACTTGTTAACAGGTGTTGGCTTGTATACTCTAATCTGGAGATGCTATATTTTGTTTTACATGCAAGATTTTCAACAGTTGTAAAGTTAAACAAAAAGGAAAGGCTCACGACCACACTGGAAGTCTGGACAGATGGTGAGAGCTAATTTTAAGGTAAAAAAAAAACTCAGAGAATGCTGGATTCAGAAAAGCAACAATGGCACCATGGGCTGGAAATTTTGTTATCTCTTTGCTGACAAACAATCTTGCTTTTAGAAGTGGTGTTGGAAAATTGGGCATAGTGATAAATGAACATCTCCAAAGAGTCAATGAAAATGAAATACATTAGCATTATCTCGAGCCAAAAATTCAAAATGAGCTGATAATGTCAATTAGTAGTAAAGTCCAAGACAAAACCATTTCATTGGTATGTTTGGCTAAATATTTTGCAGCAATTAGATTCTACTTCCAATATAAGTCATTAAGAACAGGCGTTGTTGGTACTGAGATTTGTGGACATTAGTAATTTTATACAAATTAAAGTTACAGAAGCATTCATCACACTTCTTAAAGTAAATGACACTACAGGTCTTGGATTTCCCCAAGCTCTCCTTAAACTAGATTGTCTGGGATTGTGTCTAGCAGATATAAGAGGACAAGGCTATGATAATAGTGCTAACATGAAAGGACGTATTTCTGGTGTGCAGGATAGGTTACTGGCAGAAAATCCACATGCTTTGTTCCACGTTCAGGCCATAGCCAAGTCTTCTGTAGATGCTATTCCTATTCCTGTTTTACTGCAGCACACCTACATGCTCTTTTCAACTTCAACTCAATGAAAACGCAAGAACATACTAAAAACAGCAGATTTAAATGGACTTGAACTGTATGGAGAATTGAGTACCTTATTATGAAATGCCTTCCTAGCTGAATTGGTAGAAAATCTTGAACAGTTTTGCTAGGTAGGTCACATGGCTATTAAGACAAGGTGGTCTATAAAATATTACATCATCACTGCCCCACAAAAAACTAACTTTTTATCTACCTGTTCCATACCCTTCACAATATTCTATCTCAATTAAATGTACCCATAATTCTAGTTTAATTTCTGTGTGATCTCTCAGAATAGAGAAATCCTTTATTCCCCAGATCTTTCTGGCAAAATCCCTTTACATTTCTTTTAATCTCCCAACATCTATAATATGATGGAGACATCAAGGATAGGTTGTCCCCAGTGTTTATCCCTTTAATGGCTCCTAGATCTTGCTCATCTTCACTATTACCAAGGGTATCATCCAACCAGTATGGAGTCTTAGAATTAGCATTACCCATACAAATGGATTTTGGAGAGATTAAAGTACATTTACTAATTATCAGCTCTGCAACGGCCAACAGTTCAATATCTAAACTAGTTGACTGCACAGACTCAGTTTGGCCCACCTCCCTAGCATGGTTTCTTCTCGTTCCTCTTCGCTAGCCAGCCTTGCCAATTTCCTGCCACAAGAGTTCTAGTAGGGTTTTCCAGTACATCCCTGAGATTTCATGGTTAAGTCCTGACTGGCTCACCCAGGCTGATATCTGACACCCAGCTCACTAAAGGTTTGAGCAGACCGTTTGTCTCGAGCCGAATTAACCTCGCTGCATAACCTGACTTTGCCAACAAACTTCTTCAATTTAATCACATCACTTTTAGATTTTACCAACTTTCTTCATAGTTTTCTCAAACAATATATTTACTGGTAGGTAAAATTGATTCAGATTATGTAAAACTGAAAATGGCGGAGAGCACAGGTGAGAGGAGTATAATTTGTCCTTAAAAACTGTGATGAACTGGTACAGGTATGAGAACTTAGGCAGAATAAATGACACAAAAGTCTCTCAAACTGGACACCAAAGTAAATATTACACACACAATCTGCAAGCAAAAATGAGGTGGTCATTTATACAAAATATTCAAATCTCTTTGCAATACAAATGTCAAGAAAAGTCTGATTTTTTTAAAATACCAGCAATACTTCAAGGTACAAATTGTATATATATATATATATATATATATATATATATTATTATTCATAAGTAACTTTGTTAAGCAAATTTAAGTTTTTTCAATTTCATTTCTTAGGTATTTATTTAATTTGGAGAAAATCATTTAAAAAACTGAAAGAAAGACCTGCATTCCTATACAAGAATTTAGCTGCATGAAATTTGTTTTTTCATGAAGAAAAATTTTTACAAATCTGTTGATTTTTCTTTAAACATCCCCACATAAGGTATGGCCTTCTATGATTAATCTTGGAGACAGAGACAAGCAACACAATTTTTTTATAGTTACAGTCTTGTGAACGGAGATAATATTATTTAAAATCAAAGTTAACCCCATTAAGTTAAACAATTAAAATACATGCCACATCTTGTTGTATAAGATGCTAAGAATTCCCCCCCCCCCCCACAGCCTGACTCTCAGGAAGCATGGCTTCGGCTCCAGAGAATTTCGGAAACAAACCTTCAGCTCTTGTTTTGCTTCAATGTTTTTGGACACAGTGAAGTAAATGTCTTGCCCGTGTTGATAAGCCACGAGGTTCTGCTCAGCAAAATTGTCAGCGGATCGAATAAACATCATCCAGTTACATTTGTTCTCATCTGATGTCTCAAAGTAAAAGTGTTCACCTGACAACTTTTCCAGCTAATAAAAAAAAATAAGAAAATTTTGGGTGTACCGGGGAAGCAGATCAAATCATTGGTTTTAGCAGCAGTATTCTGCCAACTGACAATTATTGAGAAGAAAAACAGGAGAGCCAGTCAGCATCAGTGCTGAACACTACTGCACCATTTGAGAAATGAAAAGAACAGATACTTGAGCAATCTGAAAGTAGATGTCAAATCTCGGATGGCAAACTGACTGCTAAGCAAATTTTCTACTTCAATCTACTCCCTGGCAAGAGAAGGAAGGATAAATTTTCTCAAAGATCTATAGTTATACCTTTTAAGCTTTGAAAATTAACAATCCTTCCAATTTTCTTTTCATTAGACAAATAAAGATGAACTGTTTAAGATGCAATGCAGTTCACTGCTAGAGTATCTGCAGAACAGTCAATTGTAGACCAGAATTCAAGGCTCTAAAGTCTTTAAAAGATGTGCAAGAACAGCGTGTAATATAACAGCAACATTTTTGTAAACTTCCATTAAAAAAAACCAACAGTCTAATTTCTTTAGCGGCACTCACCAAAAGTGGAAACTTTGTGTTGGTCAGTCTTTCTCTGGAATCTACCAGTTCCCCAATAAATGGTCCAAACTGAGTGAGTTTGGAAATATTTCGCTTTGCAAACACTCCTAGTTCTAGTACCGATAAGAAAATGAGAAAGACAAATGCATAAAATGTGAATTAAAACAAAAATAAAGAAAAAAAATAGTTTTGTGTTCGCTGCGTCACACGTTCGGGGTGTGAAAGACCAAGTCAGTAAAAGATCACGAAATAATGAATTTGCACAATTGTTATTTGTTGCTTTTGTAGCCAAGTTTTCTTTTAGGAAATTGAAAATACTGATGTCAGACTTTAAGCCTCATGATTCTTGATCAAATTATTTAAATATTATAATATTTAGTCCCTCTCTTAAGAATTTACTAAAGCTATGAAGTTAAAAAATACTATAATTTACAGTCTAGATAAACAGGACAAGTTAAATACATTATGCCAATAATACAAAGAGAGAAAATAATAAATCAAAATCTTTCATAATTTCTGTGAAGTATAAAAATGATAGTATGCACACTAGTTTTCTCCTCTTAGTTCTGCTTTTGTTAAACCAACCCCATTTATAAGGGGTTCTTACTTCATTATAGTTTAAAGGTCTTCTGAACATTATTAACAATGTGGCAGCGAGAGAAAGATGCAAAAGTGATGATGTTTATTCCTCACCTGTGCTTTCACCTAATCGAAATATCTGTAACATGGGAGGCAGGCTGGACCAGGCTCGAGAGAGGACAACTTTGTCAGGCACAATCTGAAGCCGGTGGGCAGGACACTCTGTTGCGTAGCTCATGAGGCATTCTTCACACCCTAGAACAGAGGGAAAATTACTAATGGTCTAATTAAGTGAATAATCATTAAGTGCCAATTCTATAATTACACCAGATGTTGTTTTTAACAATACACCATCAACGAAGATGCAGGTATTCAGACAATTTGCTGTTTCTGACCTTAGCTAGCAACCATCACTCCATCTGTACAAATATTTAAAAAAGAAATTTTTTTTCCTTTGCATGGATTTTGTAGTTAGAACAAACCTGAGGACCTCCTGTCTACAAAGACCACTCCAGCTTCGGGCAATGACGACTTCTCTATTGATTTTCTACATTAGGTGGAATTCTTCAGCTCAGTTTCTACGTTATGCAAATCTTCACAAGACACTTACATAATTCCTCTGGACTATATGGCTTGGACTGGTACTGAGGTCTCAGCCAGCATGATGATTCTGCCTCCATGTTTGCTATTCGGTTGGACTTTCGCAGCTTCATATAAAGATAGAAAGAAAAAAAGAAGAGGAACGGACGTTCATTCAGTCAGTTTTCTTGAAATAAAATTACTCACAGGAATCTAAGCATAGAGGCATCTATTTTACCTAATATTTATAGTTTAACCAGAAACATAAACATACTTGTCTGTTTTCCAAGAGAGCATTTTCTTTGTCATCATCCATGCTGCTGCTAGAAGATGAACTATCCATACTAGAATCCTCTTCATCCATAGATATGCCATTTGTCAAAGCAGGGTTCACTGCAAAGAATACATACATATAATCTTTAACCAAGAATGATTTTTATTTAAAATATTTTATGAAGAAAAAATTATCTCTTTTTAAAATAGCAACCATTTTATTTCTGTTATTTACATGACTGAAAAAATAATGCACACAAACATTATTCTAGCATTTTGTTTCTAAGATGGAACTAATAATTTACAGAAAGATTTCTATTCTTCTACTTTGGTTGTAAAAATATGAAGCAGATAAGTATTTCTTTTATGCAGACAGCTCAATTTTATCACTTTGAGCGTACAAACAGAAGGATTTCTATTCTATTGTGTTGTCTGTAGAACATGAAAAATATAAATTAAGAAAAAGTAAATGCCATGCTGTTTTGTGTACAAATGAAAACTAATTTGGTAACTAAATCATTCTGAATGGTTAGAATCCCGAGTATGTATCCTTGAAATGAAGAATTTAGGTTTCTTAGAGAAATCTGATAAGAATCAATTTTGAAAGGAGAGATCACACCTGTAAGTAATGTTGTCCAGGTAACATGAGATTAGGTTGATGAAGGTCAACTAGAAACAAGAGAGGAGAGGGAGGACTGCTCCAAACACAGCCTACCACCTTACCAAGATGTTCTCCAGCTGAACTGTCAACTACCCTGTGGTTGAGCTCTGCATCTGTAGTATCTATTGATTCATCATGTGTGGATGAAAGCTGCGCACTGCTCATGGCCGCTTCAATGACGTCACCTGTTGTAGTACTGATGCCAGCACCCCCAGTCATCGTTGAATGAAGCCCATTGGCATCTGCTAGGTCAGCATGACCATTGCTGAATGCTTGGGAGTCAACTAAAATAAAACAAAGGATTAGCGTGTGTCAGAATTAACCTTTAACCAGCTCCAAGCTATGTTGACAAATCTGCAGAATGAGAATTACTGATGCTAAATCAATGCACATATAAAGACAGCATAAACATGTATCCCCTGAGCTTACCAAACCAAGTCCTGACCAGCTTTAATAACCCTCCGTCATCAACAAAAACAAGATTTCAGCTTTAAATATAGAAATGCTTAAGCACGGGTGAACATTTTCAAGTAGGTTAAGAGTTAAAAAGACCAAACAATCGCACACAAATGTAGATACATAAGAGTTGATCAAAGAGTTGTGGACCTGGTTTTGTCAGGATAATGAATACTGATCTTTCAAGGAAGTCCCTTCTAGATTAGGCACTTTTTCTACTGATAGGTGCTATAGTCTAAGTTCCACACACTACATTCTTGCGATGGTCGTGTTAGTAATAAGTAATCGCAAAGTTTCTTTCTTTTGAAAAAGGGAAAGTTATGAGAGAGCTAAATCCAGTCAGTAGGTGGATGATTGATATCTGACATGGCACTTGAAGGTTTTTGAATACAGCAACATCCCTCCATTAACATACTTGCCAACTTTCCAAAATTTTCATGGGGGAGACTTTGGCAATCCGAGTCGCGAAGTGCTCGAAAATGTGAACAAAGAACAAAGGAAACGTAAACACTCATGATTATCTGTCTCTAAATTTCCATATGGTCACAATTGTCAAATGCAATCAGTCATGCTCTGACTCATGTCCAAGTGTTAATTCTTTATTGGAGGTAACACAGGTTGACTTTGCTGTTTTCAAAGTTGTCCTACTTGGTTTGTAGGCATGATAGTCATCTGTTTTATTGTATTTACATGTCAACAACGCATCCAGGGTTGAATTGTCAAGAAGAGACCTGTGATGCAACTAGGAGTGTCTGCCGTGGGAGACAAGCCTGCGGAGTGGCGGGTGGCTATAGGGTCCAATGGCAGACAACGATAGCATGAGCCATACAAAACGGGGTGACAGGTTTGCTGATTTCTGATTGGTCAAAATATGAAACTCGCAAAATGTCGACTGTGGGTAATGAAAAATCGGGTTGTTTTCACCTTTTATAGGGAGGGTTCTTAAAAATCAGGAGAGTTGGCGAGTATGCATTAAGCCTGTTTCAGCAGCCATGTTATTCTGTATCCACCTACTAGAGTTTAAAACAAACTATGATACAAACTTGGCACTCGTTCACACCCACTGTAGCAAGAACAGATCACTAGGGTCTGTTTTTACTGAGAAGCCCACATGATACAAACCTACAAATTTCTTTGCACCTTTGAAAGGATTCTGTCAGCTGCAGAATAGAATCTATTGTCAATCTTTTCAACAGGCCTTAAATAAGAACTGTTAATGGTACAGGGATAGATTTCAGTGATGTAAACTGTTGACCATCAGGCAATATTCTCTGCAATATTTCATCCAAATGACTCTGACAGGCTGTTTGCCAGCACAGTTGGAGACTCGATCAGAAATTCTGTAAAACTACATCACTAAGTAAACATGCATGTATATGCTATTACTAAAATTCACTTTGAACATTTTTTTCCATTTTTAAAAATTTGTTTGAGTTAAAATTTTTAGCCAAGTTTTACATTATTTACCTTGGTTGTGATGATGGAAGTCTTGGCTGTCCTCCTGTGTAGTGTCTGGTTCTCCGCTTAGCGTCTCCATCTGATGTGACATGGCAAATAAAAAGCATTTCTGTATTTTCCCATGTTTAGTGTAAAAAATGACGGCATTTCAGCACAGTTAATTAAATACTGTGAGTAAACTGTAGCTAATCAACATGGTCATTTACTAGAACTATCATCACCAATACTAAAACAACAGGAAAAAAAAAAGTTGTTACCCTTTGGGAGACTGCAGTGATCATACTTTCTGGCAGGCTGACAGTTATAGAGCTGACTGCCTGGTCAGTCTCATGGTCATTTCTCACCTGTCCATGATGCTGACCTGGTGAGTCAGCAGAAGTACTGACATCTGACTTGGGAAGCATCGAAGATACATGAGCAGCAGTAAACAGCTGTTGACCACTGGAGATCTAAAAAAAAGAGGGGGGATGAGAATAACTGAACAATCTGAGAACAAAGTGCCATGCTTCTGTTGTTGGCAGCTGAAGAAATTGTGAAAATTCAATGTTGACTGGCTACAAAGGCCACAGCGCAGTCCAGACACTGGGAACAAATTTCACAACCACTTTATAGTTTACTGAACAGCATTGAAATTAGTCAGCTGTATAACTATCATTGAAATTCCATGTTTTCTTTACATAATAAGCCAAAATCTAGATACTAAGAAAAATCAGTCAGGCATAAACTCAGCAAGTGGCCTGTGCTAAACTACCTACCTTGATTACTACATATCTGGGTACTAGACCATTGTGCAGTGACACCATGTATATTAAAGGTCTTTATAATTAGCAGATTACTTACTACTGGAAGAAGTGATGAAGCCTGAGCTTCCTGCTCTCTATGGATGCTCAGCGTTGACTGACTTACAGTGCAGTCTACAGGGGACACAACTCTTTGAACAGCAACCACACGGTGTTCAGCATCAAGCATCACATGATGAACTTGGATACCCTAGAATTCAGAAAGTCAAAACCACTAGTTAAATACTACAAAATCTCTGTTTGTTTGCCTTTAGAAAATTTAGGCTAAGTAGAAAGGAACTTTAGATGTTGAAATGAAAGATTTTATGATTAATTGTCATTAGTGCAATCTGGAACTATGGGAATAATTGTGTAGTAATAAATAATATATATATATATATATATATATATATGTGTGTGTGTGCTTTTTAAATATCTGGATTATCAACCTACAGAAATATTTTTGCTAAGCTTAATAATAAACAAGAAAATTTCATTTACAATAATCCATTTTATCCTTGACTTATAATCCAAATGATATTATACATACTGTTATTCTTCTCTTAAACAAATCTGAAATCAATCAGGCTTGGCTTTTCTGTAAGTAAACATCAACATAAGACATTTTTTTCTTTTTCAGAGTTAATATACTTTTATCGTAAACTTGAGAAGAAAAAGCATCCAGCAGATCCATCACTCACACACACACAGGTATTTGACAATGCACACCACATTAGAAAAACCAGTTTATGATACTTAACAGAGCTTAGTCAACCAATTGGTTCTAATTAAGTGTGCTGCATTTTGTCAAAAAAAAAAAAAATATTTTTTCCTCTGTTCAGTTTATATATAATATCTACATAATTCATATACTCCATACTAGGGATATTCAAATGAAACCAAGCTGGATAAATCTATGACAATTACATTTTGGCCAGATTTTATTTGAATGTTCCTAGTATAATTGGTCTAAAAATTATTTTATCAAAACAAACAAAAAACTTCTAAAGTTCTGCACTTTGACAGTTCTCTGATGAAAACAGCTAAGTACTCTATGTCAAATACTTTTTGTTTGCTGCAACTATTGCGAGAAGAAAAAAAAAACTGCTGAACTATTTCTCATTTTGTACCAAGAGTTCTCAGCCTCTAGTTAAAGACCATTTTAATTTGTTACAGTGTCTATTAGACTAAGCATTCTACCAGTTTCTGTAGTAAAACAGGCCACAGATGTACTTACCGCATGTTGCAGAGTGGTGCTGTCAACAGATGGAGCTGCAATCAGCTGGGCTCCATCAGCAGCTTGGATGGTAGAATACGTTGTGATGGTGTCACTGCCAGAAGGCACATCCCTGTACTCTTCGACTGGAGAAATGCGTTCATATGTTGAATGTGCAGGCTGATAGATGTCCCCCTGTGGCAGGTTGATGTGGTAGGTGGCAAACTGTGGCCGCATGTGATGATAATGTGTATCAATGTACTGCGCTTGTGGGAAGTTGGTGCTGACATGCTGCTGGTTGCTTGTGTATGCCTGCTGCGATGTTGTGGCTGTGTAGACAGCAGTTGTTTGTGGTACAAACTGTGGTTGCGTCACCTGCTGGTTCCACACTGTACTACTCTCCCCTTCCATCGTGCGCAGCTCTATACCATGTTTTCTATGGAGTTTGGGAAGGAAATAAATAGAATTAGATCCTAAACATCTTGAAAACAAGCAGATAAATTATTACAGATTGCTATCACTCAGTAGTGAATGTAAAAGATAGAGATTAAAGTGACTACATAGAGAAAATGAGTGCATGGGAAGGAAATACTAGCTGATGAGTACACTATAGTCTGCATGTCCATCAGTGCTGAGTACATATCAGAAAATGATACCTCTAAGAGACAGAAAAAAATTAATAAATAGTAGTCATAACATCAGGAGGATCGGTTTGTGTCAGTAGTGCCTTCATTTACATTGCATTGTGGCAATGTTCGGTATCAGAAATGGTAACATTTCCATAAAGTACATCAACAACTTTGATCCAGAAATAATTTGCTACATAGATGTATGTATTGCAGATTAGTCAATTCTTTTCATAGATTATTATTTTTCCTATATTAATGAAAACAATAATAATTTTCTTATACTAAATAAAAAATATATAATTTTAGTGCGAAATCCAAACAATAACCAATTTTTCCATAGATGAACTCATAATATAACATACATCCTCCTAAAATCAGAAAGAAAATAAAAAATAAAATGCTACAAATTAGAGTTTAATTGCTGCATCTACATTAACAAAATTCCACCTGCTAAATTCTAGTTCAAATATTGTCTCATCTTTTACTTTTTCTTCAGACATAATTACAAATGTTTCGGGTAGGGATGTTTTACTAGAGTCGTCTGGAAGAGATAATTAAGAACAGCATCTTTAATACTGATCTCATAAGTCTTACATCCTGATTAGCATTCTTCAAATCTCACAATCTGGTCAGTACCGTCTCAAAACCTGTCCAGCTGTTTATTCAAGCTACAGTCTCACAAATTAATCAGTGTTATTTCAAATGAGAAGGGGCTAGAGTCTCGGAGAGCTAAGGGATGGATACTCATTTCAAATGAGAAGGGGCTACAGTCTCGGAGAGCTAAGGGATGGATACTCATTTCAAATGAGAAGGGGCTAGAGTCTCGGAGAGCTAAGGGATGGATACTCATTTCAAATGAGAAGGGGCTACAGTCTCGGAGAGCTAAGGGATGGATACTCATTTCAAATGAGAAGGGGCTACAGTCTGGGAGAGCTAAGGGATGGATACTCATTTCAAATGAGAAGGGGCTAGAGTCTCGGAGAGCTAAGGGATGGATACTCATTTCAAATGAGAAGGGGCTACAGTCTCAGAGAGCTAAGGGATGGATACTCATTTCAAATGAGAAGGGGCTAGAGTCTCGGAGAGCTAAGGGATGGATACTCATTTCAAATGAGAAGGGGCTACAGTCTCGGAGAGCTAAGGGATGGATACTCATTTCAAATGAGAAGGGGCTACAGTCTCAGAGAGCTAAGGGATGGATACTCATTTCAAATGAGAAGGGGCTAGAGTCTCGGAGAGCTAAGGGATGGATACTCATTTCAAATGAGAAGGGGCTACAGTCTCGGAGAGCTAAGGGATGGATACTCATTTCAAATGAGAAGGGGCTAGAGTCTCGGAGAGCTAAGGGATGGATACTCATTTCAAATGAGAAGGGGCTACAGTCTCGGAGAGCTAAGGGATGGATACTCATTTCAAATGAGAAGGGGCTACAGTCTGGGAGAGCTAAGGGATGGATACTCATTTCAAATGAGAAGGGGCTACAGTCTCGGAGAGCTAAGGGATGGATACTCATTTCAAATGAGAAGGGGCTACAGTCTCGGAGAGCTAAGGGATGGATACTCATTTCAAATGAGAAGGGGCTAGAGTCTCGGAGAGCTAAGGGATGGATACTCATTTCAAATGAGAAGGGGCTACAGTCTCGGAGAGCTAAGGGATGGATACTCATTTCAAATGAGAAGGGGCTACAGTCTCGGAGAGCTAAGGGATGGATACTCATTTCAAATGAGAAGGGGCTACAGTCTCGGAGAGCTAAGGGATGGATACTCATTTCAAATGAGAAGGGGCTACAGTCTCGGAGAGCTAAGGGATGGATACTCATTTCAAATGAGAAGGGGCTACAGTCTCGGAGAGCTAAGGGATGGATACTCATTTCAAATGAGAAGGGGCTACAGTCTCGGAGAGCTAAGGGATGGATACTCATTTCAAATGAGAAGGGGCTACAGTCTCGGAGAGCTAAGGGATGGATACTCATTTCAAATGAGAAGGGGCTACAGTCTCGGAGAGCTAAGGGATGGATACTCATTTCAAATGAGAAGGGGCTACAGTCTCGGAGAGCTAAGGGATACTCATTTCAAATGAGAAGGGGCTACAGTCTCGGAGAGCTAAGGGATGGATACTCATTTCAAATGAGAAGGGGCTACAGTCTCGGAGAGCTAAGGGATGGATACTCATTTCAAATGAGAAGGGGCTACAGTCTCGGAGAGCTAAGGGATGGATACTCATTTCAAATGAGAAGGGGCTAGAGTCTCGGAGAGCTAAGGGATGGATACTCATTTCAAATGAGAAGGGGCTAGAGTCTCGGAGAGCTAAGGGATGGATACTCATTTCAAATGAGAAGGGGCTACAGTCTCGGAGAGCTAAGGGATGGATACTCATTTCAAATGAGAAGGGGCTACAGTCTCGGAGAGCTAAGGGATGGATACTCATTTCAAATGAGAAGGGGCTACAGTCTCGGAGAGCTAAGGGATGGATACTCATTTCAAATGAGAAGGGGCTACAGTCTCGGAGAGCTAAGGATGGATACTCATTTCAAATGAGAAGGGGCTACAGTCTCGGAGAGCTAAGGGATGGATACTCATTTCAAATGAGAAGGGGCTACAGTCTCGGAGAGCTAAGGGATGGATACTCATTTCAAATGAGAAGGGGCTACAGTCTCGGAGAGCTAAGGGATGGATACTCATTTCAAATGAGAAGGGGCTACAGTCTCGGAGAGCTAAGGGATGGATACTCATTTCAAATGAGAAGGGGCTACAGTCTCGGAGAGCTAAGGGATGGATACTCATTTCAAATGAGAAGGGGCTACAGTCTCGGAGAGCTAAGGGATGGATACTCTTATATCACAACACACCCTGTAAGTAAATAGGTCTTTTCTAACTGTCACAGATTACCGATAGAAAACCCCAACATATAGAGATGCATGATACACACGGGGCCACAACTGACACCTTTAGCGAAACTGCATCCTATAAAGCTATATAGTGGATTAAATGCTACTCTTAAACAGCTCCTTTGTGTGTGGGGGGGGGAGTAAGATGGGATTCTTTGCGTATTTTGCCATCCGCTGTCATACCAATAGAAAGACGAGAGAGCTGCAGCCGGGTTATCGAACAGGACGATTTTATAGATGTCCGTCCGTCTATCAATAGAGGCAGCTACAAGATGGTGTAGCGACATGGTTGGATGTTATAATATCTGCAGAGAGCCAGCGAGTACGGCAGGGAGCAGGGAGCAGTTTTAAGTTCAAAACCGGGTTTTAATCGCAGGTGGGCGTGGCGGGCACGGTGAGGGGCCAGGTTGGGGGGTGGGGAGGAGGAGGCTGGACCCCGAAGATGCTGCTGCTGCTGCTGCTGCTTATTGATAACAGAAAATAAATCAGCCAGGGAAGAGCCACGGACCGAGAGCACACACACACACACACACACACATACATAATGTTTAATCTTCGGCTGAGAGGGGGAGCGGATCGTTAATAACAATAGCGAGTCCGGGGGGGGGGGGGACGGCGGCCGCGAGCCCCGACAGATGGGACAGACCCGAGATAACAGCCTACGAGTTTCCACTCCCCCTCTTTTATCTATAAATCAACTCTTCCTCGGAACCTAAGAGCCAGCTTATGCATATATATACGGGGGGTTCGTTCCACTCGGGGATTGAAGGTAAAAGCTGAGGCGGGAGGGAGAATTCAACATGGCGGTGAGGAGGACGTGGACGGGGCGGCGGCGGCGGGGGCGGTGGGGGCCCGTCGCGTTAGCCATGGCCCTGTTTTCGGGGGACGGGTTTCCGTTACGGTTTTAAAGGGGGACCTGGTCACCACCCCCCCTCCCCCCCCCGGCTGTCAACGGCACCATCCGACCGACCAGAGGGGGGGAGGTGAAGGTGGGCGCGAGACATACCATTCTCCCGGTGACGAAGCCTGGGGGAAAATGGAAGTCGGTGAATAAATTATGCTAATATCGGCCGGCCGCCCGGGTGCCCGCGGTCCGCGGCGGGTGTCGCTCGGGTCCGGTCCCGGCGGGGAGGTCGGCGGGCCGCGGGGGAGCCGGGGGGTTCGGCGGCTGAGGTGGGCCGACATCCCCGGGACCGGGGTCGGCTCGCCCCACTCCGCGAGTAAATAATGGATCTCCTCAGGAAGGTTCCAAACCATCAAAGGAATCCCCGGGTAGGGGGCCCCCACAAATCCTCCAACGTTACCTCTCTCGGTCGGCCCGCTCCTTCCGTCCCGACAGGGCCCCGCTCCGCTCGTTCTCGGCGTCCGCGAACCCGCTCGGGGAATCGGAACGAAAATTAAAACCGATGTTGAGAATCCGATGAAAGTTGACCTCCCTCCGCATCAATGTACGTCTCGTTACCTCTCGCAGCAAACCACGTGGTGCGCCCGCAAGATGGCCGTGTTGCCATGATACTGGCGGTGGATGGCTGCTCCCCTCCATAACCCTGACCTTTATCGGTGGAGTCGGCGGCACACAGATTCCAGGGTTTATTCGCGGTCTCGGGTAACCTTTTTTATCTTAATTTCTCGTTGACCGGGTGGAATATCGTTCAATGGAGCCAACGACAATAGACCAGTGGTCGGTACAACCTAGTATAGGGTGGCCTGCCTCTCTTAGTGACCGTGATGTACAGCCATCGACTAGTGTGGTACAACCTAGTATAGGGTGGCCTGCCTCTCTTAGTGACCGTGATGTACAGCCATCGACTAGTGTGGTACAACCTAGTATAGGGTGGCCTGCCTCTCTTAGTGACCGTGATGTACAGACATCGACTAGTGTGGTACAACCTAGTATAGGGTGGCCTGCCTCTCTTAGTGACCGTGATGTACAGCCATCGACTAGTGTGGTACAACCTAGTATAGGGTGGCCTGCCTCTCTTAGTAACCGTGATGTACAGCCATCGACTAGTGTGGTACAACCTAGTATAGGGTGGCCTGCCTCTCTTAGTGACCGTGATGTACAGCCATCGACTAGTGTGGTACAACCTAGTATAGGGTGGCCTGCCTCTCTTAGTAACCGTGATGTACAGACATCGACTAGTGTGGTACAACCTGGTATAGGGTGGCCTGCCTCTCTTAGTAACCGTGATGTACAGCCATCGACTAGTGTGGTACAACCTTGTATAGGGTGGCCTGCCTCTCTTAGTAACCGTGATGTACAGCCATCGACTAGTGTGGTACAACCTAGTATAGGGTGGCCTGCCTCTCTTAGTGACCGTGATGTACAGCCATCGACTAGTGTGGTACAACCTAGTATAGGGTGGCCTGCCTCTCTTAGTGACCGTGATGTACAGCCATCGACTAGTGTGGTACAACCTGGTATAGGGTGGCCTGCCTCTCTTAGTGACCGTGATGTACAGCCATCGACTAGTGTGGTACAACCTAGTATAGGGTGGCCTGCCTCTCTTAGTAACCGTGATGTACAGCCATCGACTAGTGTGGTACAACCTGGTATAGGGTGGCCTGCCTCTCTTAGTGACCGTGATGTACAGCCATCGACTAGTGTGGTACAACCTAGTATAGGGTGGCCTGCCTCTCTTAGTGACCGTGATGTACAGCCATCGACTAGTGTGGTACAACCCGTATAGGGTGGCCTGCCTCTCTTAGTGACCGTGATGTACAGCCATCGACTAGTGTGGTACAACCTAGTATAGGGTGGCCTGCCTCTCTTAGTACCGTGATGTACAGCCATCGACTAGTGTGGTACAACCTAGTATAGGGTGGCCTGCCTCTCTTAGTAACCGTGATGTACAGCCATCGACTAGTGTGGTACAACCTGGTATAGGGTGGCCTGCCTCTCTTAGTGACCGTGATGTACAGCCATCGACTAGTGTGGTACAACCTAGTATAGGGTGGCCTGCCTCTCTTAGTAACCGTGATGTACAGCCATCAACTAGTGTGGTACAACCTAGTATAGGGTGGCCTGCCTCCCTTAGTGACCGTGATGTACAGCCATCGACTAGTGTGGTACAACCTGGTATAGGGTGGCCTGCCTCTCTTAGTGACCGTGATGTACAGCCATCGACTAGTGTGGTACAACCTGGTATAGGGTGGCCTGCCTCTCTTAGTGACCGTGATGTACAGCCATCGACTAGTGTGGTACAACCTGGTATAGGGTGGCCTGCCTCTCTTAGTGACCGTGATGTACAGCCATCGACTAGTGTGGTACAACCTGGTATAGGGTGGCCTGCCTCTCTTAGTAACCGTGATGTACAGCCATCGACTAGTGTGGTACAACCTAGTATAGGGTGGCCCGCCTCTCTTAGTGACCGTGATGTACAGCCATCGACTAGTGTGGTACAACCTAGTATAGGGTGGCCTGCCTCTCTTAGTGACCGTGATGTACAGCCATCGACTAGTGTGGTACAACCTAGTATAGGGTGGCCCGCCTCTCTTAGTGACCGTGATGTACAGCCATCGACTAGTGTGGTACAACCTAGTATAGGGTGGCCCGCCTCTCTTAGTGACCGTGATGTACAGCCATCGACTAGTGTGGTACAACCTAGTATAGGGTGGCCTGCCTCTCTTAGTAACTGTGATGTACAGCCGTCAATTGATGTACCCAAATAGTCTGGGTCAAAAAATCTGCATTCATTTTTTAAAATATATAATATAGTGATGTTTAAATGAAAGTCGCTTGATACCATTATGGCAGAGCTATCTAGATGCGTTTCATTTAAACATCACTATATAATATGTCGATTTTAATAATACTTTTAGTAAAAAAAAAATTTGCAATAAATACAATCGGATTTTTGACCAGTGACTTCTGCCATCTAGTATAACAGCAGTCTCACTACACATTTTCTAATTGTTGGAGCCTAGTAGTAGATAACAGAAAAATACTACTGCTAGCACTCCAAGCTTTATTATTAGATGCCAAATAAATGAAAACCTGCCTCATGTTTATGGCATCGAAGGATTCTAGAAATTAGAAATACTTGTGAACTAGACCGCAATGAGACAGACTTTCTTTTATTAGCCGTTGTGTTACAGAAAGTGGAAACGAATTTACTAATATGAATATCTAATCTGCCTCTGAATTAAATGGCTTTAATTAGAGTATTGCTAAAATAATCAGCTAAACTAACAGCGAAATTAGTTTCTAGATTTAAGATTCAAGGAAATTGCATTAAAAACATCAGCAAAATCTTAGTTTGTGTTCAACCATTTTAGCTAATTCTAAAGTTGGACCAAACACAGAATGAAGCCAGTATACCTCATTTATTAGGTTAATACCAAATAAATGCTCTTGTTTGACATTTCTTAATTATTATTTTTTTGTTCAGGAAATCCCTTATTATGACAAACACTGAAAATATTTCAAATTAACTCTTGATTCTCAGCAAATTGTTAAAATTTTATTTATTTATTTTATTTTTTTGCTGTGCTTTTTAACTGTTTATTCTTCAACTCCATTACTGCATGTATTTCAAAGCTGAAATAATACATAGCATCTGTGTTTCACTCATGGAAACATTTCTCTAAACACCAAGACACTCAGAAATTCAGAAATGCAATCTGTATTCTGATATTCATTCTATTATCAGTGTCAAACATGACTCATCTGAATTTGAAAACTGCAAAAATGAGATGACTAAGACCATAATAAGAAATGAGAACATTAGAAATATTCTGGCCCAGAAGCTAATCATTAGATTTAGCAGTCAGTAATCAAAGAATGAAGTATTTCAGACATCTGATAATAAGAGAAACAACTCTCTCACAAGAATAGATGTGGATAAATTTAAAAGAAAGCCTGTGAATGTGCAGGATATAAGACATTAAAAAAAGCTCGGTCACTATGGCATTACCATCTCATTTGATACTTGAAATGATACGGACAAAAGTCTCTTTATCTCTGTATCTGTAAACAGATGAGGAAAGATAAAGAGATAGTTCAGATCTTGACTATATTTGTCAGTGTTACTGCATTAACCTTTTCTTTTTGTAGTTTCCAAGATTTGTCTCATCATTTATTTGTGTGTGTGTTTATGTGTGTGTATTTCAGAAATTGACAAGCTCCAGTGATATTCATAACTGGATTAAGGTGAGCTTCATCTAACTATAAGGCTGTATTCTTATAAGGATGCTAGGTTGTGGCATTGCAGTGAAGAACATGTAAACAACAGCATTCTTACGAGTTCAGAATCAGACTATTAAAAACTGCACAGCGGGGGGGGATATTTTTCCTCATCTTTTGTACCTAAAAAATTAACCAGGTGTGGGTTCCTTATAAATGTGTAAGGAGAACCACGTGGTGTCTGGGTAACATAGATAGCCGTATGAATGGGCCAACTGCTGCTAACTAGAAAATACTCATGCAGAATAGGCTGGTACAGGGGGGCAAGAGGAAACACTTCTGCTCCTTTCTGGGCACGAAACAGTAACTGTCACCATGGATAGCTTCGTTTTAATCTGCTTTCACTTTTGCATCAGTAGTAAACAATTTGCTATCAACCATAATCATGGGGCACTGAACTAATTGCACCTTGCTGTTGTTTGCTTGCCCTTAGTTAACTGAAACCAGGGAATTTCTTCTGGTAGATGTTTTGTTTATATTGGCTTATAGATTCAAAGGGGAAGACTTATAACATTGTAATTTCTTTGTTTGCTTAAATTTTTATTTCCCACAAAATAGCAAATACAACTTTAAAAAAGAAAAGAAAAGAAAGATCTGTTGGTTATTTCATGCCTGGAACTTCACCGAGTCATCCATCAGCCAGTGGCCCGTGAAAATGCTTCTGTTGATAAAATGCCTTTTCCTAAGTTTGGTTTCATTTTTAGGAATGAAATGATTGCTATTTGGAATTTTCTAAACAAAATTGGCTGAAGCAAGTTGTATTTGTAGGTTTGTGGAAAAGGAAATGTAAATAGAATCAGGAAAATGTCATTTCTTTAACACTTGGTGCTTCATATTTGATTTTTGTTGTTACTTTTAATATAAACCCTGACTGTATGGTGTGGGAGTAATATATATATATATGTGTGTGTGTGTGTTTAGTCAGTCTTACTGAAATAATTACTATATATGGGGAAAATTTAGCAAGCTTTAAACTACAAACCGTAAAAACTTCTGAAAATGATATTCTTATTAGAGTTTAGAAAGTTGTTATATAAAAACAAAAATTAAGAGAGATGCTAATAGTCCCTGTGAATTAAACACAGGTGCATTTGTAAATATTATCAGTTGTAGTAATCCATGTTCTGCATTGCCGACTTGGATAAGTTTTATTGAATTATATATCAGCTTCTGTAGTGCTACATCGTGGGAGCATTTTCTTAATTAACAGAGAATGGGAACTTCTTTCAGATCTGCTGCTTTAATTTTTATTTTGAAATTTTTGGTTTTTTCTTGAGTTTGTGTATAAATATTAAAACAAAAAGCCGCTTCTTTTAAACCATCGAAAGGTCTGCTCTTCCATCTATGCTTGGCATAGGCATCAAATCATTGAATTTGTTTAAAACTAAAGCTTCTGAATTTCAAAAGTAAGGGCCCTTCTGCTGCTGATGAGAGTTGGTCTGGCTGTTAAAAAGCACTTGATGCTTCTCTCACAATAGTGATGAGGCTGACTAGCAATGTAGATTAGAATTGTTTTGGTTTTAATCTTTTGTGAACTTTCTCAGATGTTCAGCAGGCGTTGTGATGTAGATTATTTTATGCCATCTATTACAAGCATCAACAAAATAGTTTCCACGGAGGCAGAAAGCCCCTTATATGTGTAGTGTATCGAAAACCGATAGCAAGAGAATAAGCAACTACTGAGACCAGATGTTTTCAGATCTTTGATTTAATAATGACTTTCCATCAGATTATTTTCTGTGTAGTCTTTGGAATGTTTGTTTGCCAACTGGGCGGTTGGTTCATCACAAAATCATTTCTCCCTGTGGAGAAATGAATTCTTCCATTTCTCTATTGTTATTTTAATCAACTTTTCTCCCTGAAGCGTATGTTTCTCTGGACAGCTTTCTGCTTTGTGCTAGACATGAAAAGATCTAAACAGCAATACAGCTAGTGTTATTACAACTCCATTAAGCTGTTGGATTGTTTGTTTTTGTTCTCTTGTTTAATGGATTTTTGGTTTCACTTTAGTTTACTTTTCCAATAATTTATTTATGGTTACTTAGTTATTAACTCTGTAGATTTAATGTGAATATATAATGTGTGCACTTCGCAATTTTAATGAAAAAAAATTCAGTACCTGTATTTTTCAAAATGGAAATAATTTTATTACAAACAAAATGAAGGAAGGGAGAAAAAAAAGTTTTGTAAAATTTCTGTATACGTTTGTACTTGTCAGCAAGTACTGCCTCAACTACCCTACTCACAGATCAATATGATTATTGAAAGTAGTTTCACTATCTGCCTCAACTACCCTACTCACAGATCAATATGATTATTGAAAGTAGTTTCACTATCTGCCTCAACTACCCTACTCACAGATCAATATGATTATTGAAAGTAGTTTCACTATCTGCCTCAACTACCCTACTCACAGATCAATATGATTACTGAAAGTAGTTTCACTATCTGCCTCAACTACCCTACTCACAGATCAATATGATTATTGAAAGTAGTTTCACTATCTGTCTCAACTACCCTACTCACAGATCAATATGATTATTGAAAGTAGTTTCACTATCTGTCTCAACTACCCTACTCACAGATCAATATGATTATTGAAAGTAGTTTCACTATCTGCCTCAACTACCCTACTCACAGATCAATATGATTACTGAAAGTAGTTTCACTATCTGCCTCAACTACCCTACTCACAGATCAATATGATTATTGAAAGTAGTTTCACTATCTGTCTCAACTACCCTACTCACAGATCAATATGATTACTGAAAGTAGTTTCACTATCTGCCTCAACTACCCTACTCACAGATCAATATGATTATTGAAAGTAGTTTCACTATCTGCCTCAACTACCCTACTCACAGATCAATATGATTATTGAAAGTAGTTTCACTATCTGCCTCAACTACCCTACTCACAGATCAATATGATTATTGAAAGTAGTTTCACTATCTGTCTCAACTACCCTACTCACAGATCAATATGATTACTGAAAGTAGTTTCACTATCTGCCTCAACTACCCTACTCACAGATCAATATGATTATTGAAAGTAGTTTCACTATCTGCCTCAACTACCCTACTCACAGATCAATATGATTATTGAAAGTAGTTTCACTATCTGTCTCAACTACCCTACTCACAGATCAATATGATTATTGAAAGTAGTTTCACTATCTGCCTCAACTACCCTACTCACAGATCAATATGATTATTGAAAGTAGTTTCACTATCTGCCTCAACTACCCTACTCACAGATCAATATGATTATTGAAAGTAGTTTCACTATCTGCCTCAACTACCCTACTCACAGATCAATATGATTATTGAAAGTAGTTTCACTATCTGTCTCAACTACCCTACTCACAGATCAATATGATTATTGAAAGTAGTTTCACTATCTGTCTCAACTACCCTACTCACAGATCAATATGATTATTGAAAGTAGTTTCACTATCTGCCTCAACTACCCTACTCACAGATCAATATGATTATTGAAAGTAGTTTCACTATCTGCCTCAACTACCCTACTCACAGATCAATATGATTATTGAAAGTAGTTTCACTATCTGTTTCAACTACCCTACTCACAGATCAATATGATTATTGAAAGTAGTTTCACTATCTGCCTCAACTACCCTACTCACAGATCAATATGATTATTGAAAGTAGTTTCACTATCTGTCTCAACTACCCTACTCACAGATCAATATGATTATTGAAAGTAGTTTCACTATCTGTCTCAACTACCCTACACACAGATCAATATGATTATTGAAAGTAGTTTCACTATCTGCCTCAACTACCCTACACACAGATCAATATGATTATTGAAAGTAGTTTCACTATCTGTCTCAACTACCCTACACACAGATCAATATGATTATTGAAAGTAGTTTCACTATCTGTCTCAACTACCCTACTCACAGATCAATATGATTATTGAAAGTAGTTTCACTATCTGCCTCAACTACCCTACTCACAGATCAATATGATTATTGAAAGTAGTTTCACTATCTGCCTCAACTACCCTACTCACAGATCAATATGATTATTGAAAGTAGTTTCACTATCTGCCTCAACTACCCTACTCACAGATCAATATGATTATTGAAAGTAGTTTCACTATCTGTTTCAACTACCCTACTCACAGATCAATATGATTATTGAAAGTAGTTTCACTATCTGCCTCAACTACCCTACTCACAGATCAATATGATTATTGAAAGTAGTTTCACTATCTGTCTCAACTACCCTACTCACAGATCAATATGATTATTGAAAGTAGTTTCACTATCTGTCTCAACTACCCTACACACAGATCAATATGATTATTGAAAGTAGTTTCACTATCTGTCTCAACTACCCTACACACAGATCAATATGATTATTGAAAGTAGTTTCACTATCTGTCTCAACTACCCTACACACAGATCAATATGATTATTGAAAGTAGTTTCACTATCTGTCTCAACTACCCTACTCACAGATCAATATGATTATTGAAAGTAGTTTCACTATCTGCCTCAACTACCCTACTCACAGATCAATATGATTATTGAAAGTAGTTTCACTATCTGCCTCAACTACCCTACTCACAGATCAATATGATTATTGAAAGTAGTTTCACTATCTGCCTCAACTACCCTACTCTCACAGATCAATATGATTATTGAAAGTAGTTTCACTATCTGTTTCAACTACCCTACTCACAGATCAATATGATTATTGAAAGTAGTTTCACTATCTGCCTCAACTACCCTACTCACAGATCAATATGATTATTGAAAGTAGTTTCACTATCTGTCTCAACTACCCTACACACAGATCAATATGATTATTGAAAGTAGTTTCACTATCTGTCTCAACTACCCTACTCACAGATCAATATGATTATTGAAAGTAGTTTCACTATCTGCCTCAACTACCCTACTCACAGATCAATATGATTATTGAAAGTAGTTTCACTATCTGCCTCAACTACCCTACTCACAGATCAATATGATTATTGAAAGTAGTTTCACTATCTGCCTCAACTACCCTACTCACAGATCAATATGATTATTGAAAGTAGTTTCACTATCTGTTTCAACTACCCTACTCACAGATCAATATGATTATTGAAAGTAGTTTCACTATCTGCCTCAACTACCCTACTCACAGATCAATATGATTATTGAAAGTAGTTTCACTATCTGTCTCAACTACCCTACTCACAGATCAATATGATTATTGAAAGTAGTTTCACTATCTGTCTCAACTACCCTACACACAGATCAATATGATTATTGAAAGTAGTTTCACACTATCTGCCTCAACTACCCTACTCACAGATCAATATGATTATTGAAAGTAGTTTCACTATCTGTCTCAACTACCCTACTCACAGATCAATATGATTATTGAAAGTAGTTTCACTATCTGTTTCAACAACTACCCTACACACAGATCAATATGATTATTGAAAGTAGTTTCACTATCTGTCTCAACTACCCTACACACAGATCAATATGATTATTGAAAGTAGTTTCACTATCTGTCTCAACTACCCTACTCACAGATCAATATGATTATTGAAAGTAGTTTCACTATCTGCCTCAACTACCCTACTCACAGATCAATATGATTATTGAAAGTAGTTTCACTATCTGCCTCAACTACCCTACTCACAGATCAATATGATTATTGAAAGTAGTTTCACTATCTGCCTCAACTACCCTACTCACAGATCAATATGATTATTGAAAGTAGTTTCACTATCTGTTTCAACTACCCTACTCACAGATCAATATGATTATTGAAAGTAGTTTCACTATCTGCCTCAACTACCCTACTCACAGATCAATATGATTATTGAAAGTAGTTTCACTATCTGTTTCAACTACCCTACTCACAGATCAATATGATTATTGAAAGTAGTTTCACTATCTGTCTCAACTACCCTACTCACAGATCAATATGATTATTGAAAGTAGTTTCACTATCTGCCTCAACTACCCTACTCACAGATCAATATGATTATTGAAAGTAGTTTCACTATCTGTCTCAACTACCCTACTCACAGATCAATATGATTATTGAAAGTAGTTTCACTATCTGCCTCAACTACCCTACTCACAGATCAATATGATTATAAATAAAACGAATTTTTTTTAATGAACATTTACAAATTTCTAGAAAAAAAAACAAACTTTTTATTTACGTGTATGAGCTCTGGTAATATTTGACATGCGCAAGTGTTAAAAAAATTAATCTTACTAGAACAGTTCTTGAATACTTACAGGTGCATCTCAAAAAGTTAGAATATCATGGAATAGTTCATTTTTTTCCGTAATTTAATTCAAACAGTGAAACTTTCATATATTCTAGATTCGTTACACACAAAGTAAAATATTTCAAGCCTTTTTTGTTTTAATTTTGATGATTACAGCTTACAGCTCATGAAAATCAAAAATCCACTATCTCGAAATATTACAGTATTTCATAAGATCAATAATAAAAAAAAGGATTTATAATATAGAAATGTCGAACTTCTGAAAAGTATGTTCATTTATGCACTCAATACTTGGTCGGGGCTCCTTTTGCACAAATCACTGCATCAATGTGGAGTGGCATGGAGGCGATCAGCCTGTGGTACTGCTGAGGTGTTATGGAAGCCCAGGTTGCTTTGATAGCGGCCTTCAGCTGGTCTGTATTGTTGGGTCTGGTGTCTCTCATCTTCTTGACAATACCCCTGGGGTTCAGGTCAGGCGAGTTGGCTGGCCAATCAAGCACAGTAATACCATGGTCAGCAAACCAGTTACTAGTAGTTTTGGCACTGGGCAGGTGCCAAGTCCTGCTGGAGAAGGAAATCAGCATCTCCATAAAGCTTGTCAGCAGACAGAAGCATGAAGTGCTCTAAAATCTCCTGGTAGATGGCTGCTTTGACTTTGGACTTGTTAAAACCCAGTGGCCCAACACCAGCAGATGACATGGCACCCAAAATCATCACTGACTGTGGAAACTTCACACTGGACTTCAAGTAACTTGGATTCTGTGCCTCTCCACTCTTCCTCCAGACTGTGGGACCTTGATTTCAAAATGAAATGCAAAATTTACTTTCATCTGAAAAGATGACTTTGGACCAATGAGCAACGGTCCAGTTATTTTTCTCCCTAGCCCAGGTAAGATGCTTCTGACATTGTCTCTGGTTCAGGAGTGGCTTGACACCAGGAATGTAACACTTGTAGCCCATTTCCTGGACACGTCTATGCGTGGTGGCTCTTGATGCACTGACTCCAGCCTCAGTCCACTCCTTGTGAAGCTGCCCCAAGTTCTTGAATCAGCTTTGCTTGACAATCCTCTCAAGGCTGCAGTCATCCCTCTTGCTTGTGCACCTTTTCCCTTCCAGTCAACTTTCCATGAATATGCTTTGATACAGCACTCTGCAAACAGCCAGCTTTTCATCAATGACCTTCTGTGGCTTACCCTCCTTGTGGAGGGTGTCAATAAGTGTCTTCTGGACAACTGTCAAGTCAGCAGTCTTTCCCGTGATTGTGGTTGTGTGTACTGAACCAGACTGAGAGATTCATGGTATTTACACTGCATAAATAGTGATTTACTCAAACTCGAAATGGAATATTCTAATATTTTGAGATACGTTTTTTCTATTTTTTTGAGCTGTAGACCGTAATTATCAAAATTAAAATTAAAAAATGCTTGAAACATTTGAGTTTACATGTAATGAGTCCAGAATATATACAATTTTCACTTTCTGAAATAACTGACAAAAGATATTGAACTCTTCCATGATATTCTAGTTTTTTGAGATGCACCTGTGTATCGCCACAAAAGCACTTGTGTGAGAAACTAGGCAGCCAAATACTTTATTCTTTTTTCATAATTATATGCCACCAATACCACCATTGTCTTAGTGAGCCTTCCCCTGGTTATTTTCTCTAGAATGTCTATATTCTTACTCTGATGGGCGGAGGGTTCTATATTTTATATACATTCTACTCGATGATTTATAAGAGAAACAAAAACTATGCGGTTTAGCGTGTTGAAGACTTAGTTTAAAGTGTGCATACAGTCTCATGTCTGACCCTTTTAAGCTGTTATCTCTCCCTTATCTTTATTATTTTAAGTGGTTACTTTATACAAATAGTTTATATTAGTATCTAAGGTATTTACACTTGGAGACAATTTCAGTTGCCAATCTACTAAATGATTTGAAATCAGTGTTTGTAGACTTTTTGTATCATCACTGGTATTAGCGCTATCTTATAGGAGATTCTGATATTACTATCTCTGTTTGTGCTTTTTTTCCCAATGTACAGACTCAAAACACTGGCAGTAATTCCATATCGTTTGGATAGTTTCGATTGCTATCTTTTCCTCTTCTTATGGAATCATTTTCCTTCTGAAAGATAAAAAGCCTTACCCCCCCTAGTTTTAATTTTAATTTAATTTCATTTTAAAAAAAAAAACTTTATTTAAAGCAATTTTGATTGGAAGTGGAACAATTTTCCATCCCCTGATAATTAAGACTAATTTCTCAGAAAATAGCTTGTATAATACAAGCTAAAAGTTGACAGTCAATAAAATCTCTATGGTAAATGATGCTTCCAATTAGAAAAGCAAAGAGAGAGCTGCTCATGTTCTTTGGTTTTTTCCTCAGCTTTTCTAGCCTTATTGTTTCTTTTATTATTGAAAGAGAGAAGCCAACATCAGACTATAGCTTTAAGTTTTCTTTTAAAGTTCAGTCCATAAGCTTTGTTAATTCACTGTCTTCTGTAAGACTGTTATGATTTTGTTTTTGAACATCTTCCTGTGACCAGAAAGTAGAAGATGCTTCAACTAGAGCAGCAGAGATAACTTTTGGTACAGGCCAGGCTAGACGACGAGATGCTGGTCATTCATCAGCTTTGGTCACGGTAGACCAGCTCAGGATTCGTGATGAGGCATACTCAGAAGGTAGGATGAAGTCATAAAATTAACCATTTTCAAAGTATTTAAATATACTATTTATGAGTGAACTGTTAAGTGAAATAGCTTTGTACATTTTTTCTGACTGTCTTTGCTAACAGCACAGGAGTTTCTGAGCCAGTGGGTTGAGGACAACATTCATGTTGGGGACACAGTGGACTTTGAAGATGTGGTTTGGCATGAATGCCCTGTCCAAACAGAAAAGCAGGCATGGAATGACTTGCTGGATGGTTTAGAGATTTATAGTCACAGCCCATCTGGTGAAGATACCACACCGAAACAAAAGGACAATTCAGGTAATATGTTAGTTAGGGCTCTCCTGACTTCACATTTCTCACAATATAAACAGCATCTCTTCTTTCAGTTTAGTTTAGCTAGAATATTTAATTATATTTTATATTATTATTGATAATAAGTGAAGCCTGACAACGGATTTTAAACTTCACAAACACAGTAAAGTTTAAACCTGTCCAGGGAAAGTTAACTTTACCTGGGTTGAGATGTGCATACTTTCTGCTGTACTTGTTATAGTAATGGGGAAAAGTTGTTTTTGACTCTCAAGAGTTGTTACAAAAATGAGCACAACTTGAATTCTTGTGGTTTTTTCATTACCAGCTTTGTTTGTTTGTGTGCATGTGTGTGATTATTTTTTAACCAATATTGTGGTTTCTCTCATTTAATAGCTAAATCTAACTTTTTTAGGTTTTTCTGAACAGGCCAAGACATATAGAGAAGTTAGGTTTAGGTTATTCTCCTTGGAGTTCCCTGTTGTACTATATTTTTCACTTTTTTAGATCCCTATGCATTCCTTGACTATGATGAAAATGAGGCTGTGGCATCTGTGCTACAGAGAATGTTGGACAAAAAGCTGATTCAGGATGGTGTTACTAAAGATCTTGGAATACATCCAACAAAGAAAGCCCCAGACCCTAGATTGAAGATGGAACTAAGGCATCAGCAGGTAAGCAGCAAGTGTTACTGGTGTTTTCAGGAAATGGTAGTATCTCCACTTTACCAATATATAAACAAATAACCAACATTCCTTTAGCAGGTATTAAGTGTGCAGATGTAGAAGTGAATTTAACTTTTGACTTGTTTATTAGTGGGTGGATGAACTGCCCAAGAAAAGTTTGATGATTATCGCTCTAGATTACACACTTTTTTTTCTTCATTATCTCTGGGATGGGGAATGAGGAGGTTTGAAGACAGGAATAAATGAATTTAAAGGGTATATGTTATGAACAAGCTTTTGTCTATTAGTCACTGAGGATGTGTTCCCCATAATGCATTGCTGCAAAACTTACCTTTTCTACCAAACTAAACATGAGCATGTTCTACTCTTATTTGTTCCTGGTAGATGATATCCCTATTGTAGCATTTAGGATCTATGTCGTCATTATCTACTGGATGCATTAATTGACGAGCTCTGCTAAAGCTGAGTGGTGTCATTTTCCTTAGCATTGCATTGTGAGAAATTTTTTAATTATTGGCAGATAGAAACTTGTTTTGTGTTCCATACAGCTCTTAGTTAAGCCATGCACATGTAAAGATAACTTATAAAAACGAGTGAGTCTGTACTTAAACACAAAATAGACTTATAAAATGTAACGATTTATCAGATCATTTTTATTTAGAATAAATCTTTGAAAAAGAATTTCCATTTGTGTTGGCATTACATAATGCTGCCATAAAGGGAAGTAATCTTGAAACTAGCATGTCTTAGTTATGTCCCTTTGATTATATGGTTGCTAAATTTTATATGTAGTTCTGTATTTTCTTTACTTTATATGCATTTGAGTAGAAAAAACAACAAAAAATTTAATGAAAAAAATACTTTTTGTTAGCAAATTTCTGTTTTTTTTTTTCATCTGCTGTCCTGTCCCCTGGTTTATGGACACCTGGTACTATTTTAGAAATTTAGTTGTCTAAAATGAATGTCAGGTTGCCATGCAGGAGCTTGTGCATAGTCAGGCTTAAGCCCCAGGAATGGTGTCAGTAGGCCTAGGGCCTGATACTCAGCGAGTATTCAGCCATTTTCTCTGAGACACTAGTCAGTTGAGCTGATTTTGGTCTGTCTTTGACTGAGGAGGTTTATATGAATCAATTGATAGTACAGGCAGTGAATTTCTTCCTATAGTTATAAATTTTGAGCAAATGAAAGATTTAGCTCTTTGTCACCCCAGATTAAAACAGCACCATTATAGAGGAATGTTTCTGTTCTATCTTGCCTGATTTTAACACAAAACATGGCATGAATATTAGAGGACATATTTTCAAAATAGACAATTATGGCTTTTGATTGATGCAACTTACAACAGTTTTAGCCAATCAGCACCCTCAAGATGTACTCAAACTTTTGGACAGAACTTAAAGCACCTTGTATAAGGATGAACAGCTAGCTAGACCTGTCTAGTGTATAGGTATTTTTTCAGTTTCATCCTTTTGGCATTACAGCTGATAAGAAAGAAAGTGATGTTACAGTCAACCAGTCTTTTTTTTTGGGACATTTTTTAGGTGAAGGAGAAGCGGGAGCAGAAACAGAAGGAGCTAGTAAAAAAACATTGGGAACAGCAGATGAAAAGAGAGGCTCATGTAAAGGCTCAGCATCTCATTATGCAGGAGCAGAAAGAGAAAGAACTCAAAAAGAAGAAGGAAGAGAGAGAAATTCAGAAAGAAATGGCTAACATTCGAAAGAAAATGCAGGAGGAAAAAAAACATCTGTCTGAAACTCGACATAGGTATCTATGTGTACTAATACAGGGCTTAATAAATTCTGTTGTTGTTTTGTGTGAAGTTTCTCTTTAATGATAACAGTTCAAGAATCTTGGCAGTTTTCTGTTGTATAAATCAAAAACTTGGTCTTTTACCTGTTGTTATTAAAGGTCCATGGCAACATGAATTATTATGAGAAATTATTTAAAATATGCGTTTTTAGGCACGAGCTTTATATTATTTTACATCATTGGAAAGAAAACTGGATCTGATGTTTTGGTAGGGGCACGATCTATACTGGCTCTGTACAGTAAATCATGATTTAGTTTTGTAGAGTTGAAGGATGGAGAAACAAATTGAATAATAGCCACATTTTTCATATACATCATTATAATAAGTTGAAAATACTGTTTTCCACAAATGCTACCACTTTGTATTAAATGCATAATAAAATAAACAGTTAACAATTGGTATTATGTTGTCCATCTTTGTCAAATGAATTCATGTTTACTCTGGTTATTGTTTTGACTTTTGACTGCAGGTTTATGATCACATCTCTTGAACAGTTGCACTGATGAGGCTGATGATCTTGGCATTCCTCATCATCCTTGTCAACACTAGCTACTCCACTCAAAGTAACTCTCTTCATTACTAGATTTATTACACTAATCTGACACTTCTTCATTATCCTGCTGTCCCTACTAATACTGAATGTCAACTCTCAGTTGGGCATCTCTTATAAAATGAAGATTTCAAGTTCACTAACTTACACTAATTACATTAATATTTTGATTTTATATAGTTAATAAGCATAATTATATTTTTTTTAAAAGACAAAGAAATGTTGCCTTGGGCCTTATTGTGTAGGAAGAGCTAAACTAAAATTCATTGGTTCAGAGTTGGAAATAAAGTAAAGCTAGGAGACTAATTGTTGTGGTTAGATTTCCTTATGGACAAGCAAAGTGAGCTTTTAAAAATCATTTGACTCTTCCCAGATTTTTAAATTTTGATAGGGTAGTTATTCTATAGATTTAAGAGGGACACTTGTGAAATGTTTTGATATTCTGTCATGTGTGATTGTTCTCCCATAATTTGAGCAGGGAAAAGCAGCAAAAAGAAACTGTGGAAAGATTGGCAGCTTGGCAGCATCAGCAGAAAGAAAAAAACGATGAGGATCTTAAAAAGATTCGAGCACACCAGCAGGAGGAGAAGAGGAGGAGGGAGACAGCAATAAAGATGGAACTGTTACAGGCAAAGAATTTAGCCATTAACCTCAAGGTTGGTGGGTCCAGTAACAATTTATGCTACACATTAAGTTGGTCGTTCTAGCTGATAGTTTGTTTAACTTGTACATTGATTTACATTTGTTTATGATAGAAGTATTGTCAGGTCTTGTTAGTAGATATATCGAAAGAGTATGAAAGACAAAATGTGGTTTGGACATCTGATCTTCATTTAACTACAGATTCCAGAATACCACCTTTCAAGGTTGTTTGATATGGAGATAATAACCTTTAGAACTTCACTTTAATTTTGAAATCTACACTTACTTGAAGACCACAGGGAAGATGTGTTTTTTTTAAAAATGCATGGATAAGTAAAATAATTTTTTTGTGGAGATGAAGCACATCACTGAATTATAGAGTTTTTTTTGTTGTTTGTTTTAACCTTATTGAAAAATTACACAAATAAATAAAAAAAACATACACCGGCATTATTAGCCGCAGGATGGTTCTGAGATGGGTTATGCTTCACTTTAAAACGTGTTTCCGGTGCCAACTAAAAATGATTTTAAATAGAATTATGAATGTTTTATGATTAATTACCAAGCTAATTTTTTACGGTTAGGAAAAGGTGGGTATCCTTTTCAAGGTACTCTCTAAAGATGACTGCTCATAAGTAATCCGTGTCATTGGCAGCGTTAGAACATAAGGCTGTCAAGTAGTGAAAGTAACTCAGTTCTGTTTGTGGTGCTTCTGAAGCAATATCTTTTAACCTGGTGCTGGCTCTTCTGCAGATCATCCAGAAGCATTTCTCAGCATGGTATGACCTGGTGCTGACACACAGGCTGCAGCTGGGCAAGGCACGTGCTCTTGCTGAGTGGCGGCTGCTGCTGCAAGCATGGAACACCTGGAAGTTATTTGCCCGTGCCAGGTGCCTTCAGCGAGACTCTGAGAAACATGAGCGCAACATGAAAAACACTTACAGGTTAGTATGTAGTGAAATTTTCAACTCGAGACAAACATTTCAGCTTTTTAAAAGGGGGGGTATAAAATCCAGTTTTAACACACATCACTACTTTTATGATTCTGCTCCAAAGCTGAAATTACTTATCTCAAATTATCACATACATACATATATAAAAAAGTAATTAAATGTTCTTATATCAATATTTTGGACATTCCCACCTTGTGTTTTGATCTTTGAGATGAGATTAGAGTAGGTAGTGATGTCTGAAGCCTTAAGAATGTCATATAGCATATAAAACTATGACACAAAGTAGTCTGATTTTGACAGGAGAGCTAATGGTTTCACTCATATAAATAAAAAAAGTATCGTGCAAGTTTAAATAACTTCAGTGTATCTTGAAGATCTGAAGATCTGGGTAAGTTATTACATAGACTTCAAGGTTCATTTAAGTAGCTTTATTTCATGAAAATGACTACTGTTATTATTTTTTTTTAAATGATTGTATAGACAAAACAGATGTTAAATCTCTTACTCTGTGTGGCTACTTAAAATGGCTGAAGTTCTCTCTGACAGATCAACATCTTTTGTTGTGTGCCATCTTGAATCTCCTAAAATGAAGAAAGATCAGTGAGATTGCTACTGTGGTGGTGGTCTTTATAGCTTATGTAGAGGTACATATGAAAAACTATTTCCTTCACTGTGTGTACCCTTTATTACTACACTTGTTTAATAATCAACAGTGCAGGAGAAACTGACTTTTCAATGTATCCTATGTGTCCTCGATGGCATCTGAAAGGTTAGTTGTTCCAGTTAAAACTTGCTTTTGATGATGTCATAGCCTTGGATTTTTTAAATGGTAAAAGGTTGTTCAGCCACCTTGACGTGGCTCAGTTCGTGAATAACTGCTCTGGGGACATTCACTAATGCTCTACTGACAAGTATTGTGAACAGTGTTTAATAACAGGATGACTGATGATGGAATGGTGCACACCAAATTATCTCAGCCTAGCAATTTTTATTCCAATTTTCTTTCATCTGCAGGTTTCAGTGTGGTAGTTCTAGACAATACCATGAATTTATTTTCCTTAGCAGACATATGGATTTTGATATCATACTCTATTTTTTCAAAGACAAACGCACAACGCCTGTGTGAAACTATGTACAAAATGATCCAGGGTTAGACAAGATTTTGATCACCTATGAAAGCGCTTTATTGATTTTATTTTTGGTTAATATGAAGGAAAATCTGGTGGTGCCTAACATACTTCAGGGTGTGTATATGTATACTTGTTGTGTGTTTCCAGAAAGAAGCAGCTTGCAGTGCAGCATTGCAACTTCCACTTATTGCACATGTGTTTCTCGGCTTGGAGGAATTGGACGCAGAGTGAACAGAATCGCCATGAACTGGAAAAAGAGCGAGCCGTCACAAAGAATAAAATGATGTTGCTGCTAGATGCTGCAGCTTCAGGAAAACTTCATGAACAGAGGACACTGGTGAATGATACACCTGACCTACCTGTGAAAGTGAGTAAATACCTGCTTAGACTTTTAAAATATCTTTTCAGTATTTTCCATGTTTTTTTTTTTTTTAAGTTTGAAACAACTTAAGTTAATTGTTGTCATTATTTATCAAAATTGAACAGTTTTAAAATTTGGTATTTCTAATCTGAGTTAATGGATTTCATCTTTTAAAATTTCTGTACAAATCTAGGTTTAATTTTTGGCATTATACCACCAATAACTTCTTGTTTTCACAAAGTTTGGTCTTGTGGATTTGGATAAATCTTTCATTCCTATGTAAGGTTAGGGGGTATATTGTCATATAAGTATTTTAAAAAGACTTGTTGTGGTCTAATTTTTCTAAAATATGTTCATTCCAAGCTCTCTGACTTTAAATCATTTTTGTAAGTGGTAGTCACAGTAATTTCTCAGCATGGATTTAAAAACTAACAGGGAAACTCTGACCAGATCAGCACAAGCTAGTCGATGATGGTTCTGTACGGGTGGAGATGACGACTGAGGCTGATGAATGCTTGTGTAAAGTGGAACATGAGACATTACTATCCCTATCCACTACCTAAGTTTAATGGGCTGGCACCTCCCAACAACAAACCTGTTTTAATAGAAATAACTTGGCATTCTTTGTATGATGCTGAAAGACCTTGTACTAATTCACCTAACTATAATTAAAAACAAGAAAAAAAATAGATTTAAACAGAAAAAAGAATAATATTTCATATGTGTGAGTTCTTTTACCATAGGAGTGGTGCGGGTTTGGCAAATTTCTCGGGCAGACTTCTGTTTTTTTTTCATCAACCAACAGCTTGGGTTTCTTTCCACATCTAGAAATGAATAGCCCTAGTAGGGACCTTTTATTACGATCACCTATCCTGAGACCCACTCAGTATGTTAGCACACACTGCATGTAGCTGGGGAAGATGGAAGTATATGTAGAACACGATATAAATCATCAACATCTAGCTTCATCAGAATCAGCAAAGCTGTCAGAGGAGTATCCTGGGGCAAAAGCAGAAGAATAGTTACATACATAGAGGGAACAATGGCGGGTATTGTCATGTGACATTTCTCTTGGCTGTGATGGTATATCTCAAGAATTTTGAAAAGATTTTTAGCTTTATTATTTTGATTAGTGGGCAAATAAATTTATAGTATTTATAATAAAACCTTAATAAAATAATAAAGCTGATAACAGACACTACGTTATGAAGACACGCGGTACCCAAGATGAACAGCACAAGGAAGAAGAGAGAATCCAGTAGGTTATATAAGTAAATGATGATGGTTTCTTCGTTATAATCACTCACTGAAACCTCTGTTCTTAAGTGATGAGTTTTAGAAATTTAGAATGTATATTTATTTTCTACTATAGTGACATTTAGAAATGCGATTTACATTCTTAAATCAGAACTCTGTATCATCACTTTGATGGTTTGGATCAGTCGGGCTAAAGCTCATTATTTAAAAAAAAACACTAACTTGATGTTTTAATCAGTTTTTAAACAATCCTTTTTATAATACCACACTGAGAAAGCCTGTATTGTAAGCTAATGTCTGTATCGCTGAAGACTATTGACAATATTTGATGGTTATTTTTAACAGCAAACTTGTTTCTTTGCTAAATTATATTTTTTCTTCAATCATTGGTTAATGGTGGAATCTCATTCTGTATTATGAACATGTAAAGCTTATTCCTCTGAGAGTTACTGTACACAAATACAGCTGCTGTTTTCTAGGATCCTCTTAAGCAGAGTTTTGTTGTTGGCTCTATTAAGAAACCACTGAATGGTATGTTATTCCAGTTATTGTTAGCCTCTGTGACTGTTACAGATGAAACCACACGCAAAACCAATTAAAAGAAGTGCCTCTGCTTCCAACTTGGCATCTGCTCGGGGTGACTTGTCAACATCTCGAAGTAAGAGGAGCGAACCAAATAAACGTCTACCTGTAGAACCTTGGCAGGTATCTCGTAAACATGCTCACCTGTCCAAATCAGAAATTGCATCGCTGGGAGCAGCTGATGGTGAATGTGTGGTACACGCAGACAACAAAATTAAAAAAAGGTTTGGCCTGCAGCCATGGATGCGTAATAATAATAATATTGTGAACAATTTTGAGCACCGTTATGCTTCACAGCAGAAGATCCTTCTCACACAGCAGCAGCAGCTCAAGCATCAACAGCAGCTCATTGAAGATCTCCAGTTTCAGCAACAGCTGGCCAAGCTTCAGTCTGCAGGGCCAAGTGCACCATTTTTGGCTCAGGACACAGATGGAGGAAAGAAGAACTCTTCAAGATCAGGACCACAAACCCTGTCTGCTTTCCAGTCGTCAAGGTTGGTCACTTTGCACATATAAGAGATTGTCATCTCTACTTCTTAGGGTTCAGTCTAACAAATTAAACTGACTTTTAATGTAGCAACATGTGTCATTTCTTACAAGAATAATTAATTATTGCTTGTTGGGAGCGGGCAGTTAGCATATACATCAAGTCTGCTCCCCAATTCTCAAGGTTGGTCACATTATGTTTTTTATACACTTTAATTGTAACTAGTCCTATACTGATTAAGACTTATGGTTGGCTAATTTTAATAGAAATGTTGTCCATTCATGCAATGTACTTATAAAAGTATAGTAAAGTGTACTGCCATCTTTATTGTATAAGTACAGTTGTTTATATTATAGAGAGTGTTTTTTGATAAACTGGACCTTGTCTGTCTTGTGTACAAATTAGATACCTGATGTTGCAAAATCGATTGAGGAGACACTTGGAATTGATAGTCCTTTAACATTTAAGTTTTAAAAGAGCTGACTATGATGTTTAGAATTTTTACATTTGGATGGTCTAATATCTGATTATTTGCATGTTTGCTTATCTGCCAAACTGTTTTCAACCAGAGTGTGGACTAACAACTGTGTGTTTATATCAATGTCTCTTGTTATAAAGTATTCTGTAACAGTAGCTTTTGTATTTTTGCTGGCATGTTACAAGACTTAACTATGATTGTAGCTGAGAAAGCCAGGTTGGTTGTATTAATTCATGACAGGTTTAGGAAAGTTACAGTTATTCAGCCTTTTTCTAATAACTTCTTGTTTAAACAGATCGGGAGGCCACACATTTCGCACAGAAACAAGTGATTTCACCAGTGTCTCAATGCAGCACCAACCTACCAGATATCTGACAGTGGTGAGAAGTAAGCCAGCCTATTACTAATCATCATTTGCTTCCTTTTTATCACTAGGGCCCCAGCTAGAGAGTTTCAAGCCGTGCCACATTTTCCCCAAATAACAGCCATGACACAATATAGCATAGAATTCACAAAGTACTGGAAGGCGTCCTGAGGGACGTTTTCCCCAAGTTCAGTCTACGGACCCCTGGCTGGATTGAGATCTGGAGATTGTGCTAGCCATGGGAGTTATCTGAAATTTTCTGTGATGTTCTTCAAACCATGGAGGAGCATTATTGTTTTGGAAGTAGCCATTTCCATCAAAGTACACAGGAAGCATCGCTTGTTGCACTTGATTGGAAATGATGCTGAAGTCAGCTTTGACATTCATTCTGCTTTCTAAAGGGGCCAAGGAGACCAGGTTATGTTAGCCCTAAACGATGAATCCACCATCAAAGGTATGGACATTTGGGACAATACATGAGGGGTCGAGTGATTCTTGTGACCTTTTTCCAAATCTGTTTCCTCCCATTTTCATCAGCCCTTAGTCCAATGTCTGTGCTCCTTACACCGCACAAAACTACTTTTTTTTCATGTTGATGATTGTGATCAGGGGTCTCCTCCTGCCACAGTTGATTCATTGCAGTGCTCTTCACAAGATGCACCTGGAGATGGGTATGGATTGCACTGCATTCAATGTTCTGTCACTTCATGTTTGCAGCCACAATTTCCCTCTTGTAGCATATACGTTTTCTTTACCTTTTGCCATTGCTGAACTCAGATGACAAATACCTTGGAGAAGCCTACCAACGAGCCTGTCTTGACCACTGTTGCCTGTAAGACATGCACCGTATCCGTTAGACTGAGTGCAGGCACAAGTATAGTGCTGCTGGAATCACCTGTCACATCATTTGGTCAACCTAATTTGTAGCTCAGGTCAGGCCCAAGTCTGAAAGGGTACATAGCTCCTGATAGTGGCTATTTTATCTCTGTTTTTGTGTGTGTGTTCAGTTTTTTTTTAAATTGTGCTTTGAAGGCTGAGTATCCCAAAGTGCTTTTTTAATGTTATTAAAATCTCTGCCTTATACCTTTTCTAGTTTGGACATCAGACTTTATATTATATGAGAAATAGTTTATTTTAGCCAGAAGTGTAATTATAACATTGATTGTGTAGTAGACAAAAAAAATTGTAAAACATTTCCAACAAGGTTTTCTTGCTTGTTTTTGAATTTTTAAAGCAATACATTAATTTGTTGAACATTATTTATAAATAATCTATATCTTTATTCATTCTACTAGGAACATTCAGATGAAAGCGGTTTGAAATATCATCACTGTAATGTATCTGGCTGGCTTTTATTTGAATATGATTAATTAATTAGCAGTTTTTTACAGTTATGTTACAGTTGTAGAGTGGACACATCAGAAGGTTGAGGAAAACTAGCATGAAAAATTTAACGTGAAGATGTATATCACTATATCATCTTCTCCATTCTCACATCACGCAATGACTTCATTATCATATTGGTGGTGTGAAATCAGGCAGATTTGCTTGAAAACTAGTATTTCACTACAGATTTATTCTCTTGTGCTCTCATCCTATTTGTCTAATTTTTCGCTGTTCAGAACTTAGCTAAGATATTTTAATGCATTTAATCTTAAAATATACACTATTCCATTCAGTTTTAATGTCAGCTGTGATTATTGTCAACACAATTCATTGTATAACATTGTGTTGGCCAATCAAGTACCTTGGAGTTTGCTGTTTGGCCCTGCTGAACCATGTATATTCCAGAATGCACATAGTTGTAGAAGAGGAATGGAAACTGGGCATAGAATATTGCTTGCATACTGCTTCAGATTCTGAAGAGCAGTGTTCCCAGCTGCTATTACCAAGGAGCTGTCACTGCAGACATGTGAATGGACATTTTTAAACTGGGTTCCTGCTGCAAATGATAGACTGAATCATGACTTGCCTATGAAAACAACATTGGTTCAAAATCTGTGCTGTTGAGCATGTACCTCCCTTTCCAGCCTCTTGACATTAGCAGTTGGATGCTTTGCCTCACCCTTACATTACATTCAACAACAGACTTGCTGCTAAGTAGTGACTGTGTAGATGATGTATGTGTATTTTTTGGTTCTGATGCTACATCCTAACAAGAATGGCCAGACCCTGACATCTCTCTTTGGTGATGGAATAAAAGCTGTGATCTCTCTTTTGGAAAGGTGTCCATGCAGCATACCTAAAGTGCTACCTTTATTTCCTGATACCTATTTTGAAACTTTATGGTAGTGATGCACACACAGTTGTTTGTGATCTTCATTTTAAAAAGTTTTGAAAATTTAAATTTATCAGAATTCCCTTGAAGTTAATGGTATAGGTGAGTTATGGTGAAGAATGTTTTAATTATGGATTAAACTGTTTATTAATAAACTTAGTGATCCTTTTAAAGCTGCTTTCTTTGTGTAATGTTTTCATCAGCAGAAAGGTATTAGTCAAGAGGGATTAATGGGGTTATCTTTCCGTGGTATCTCATTAGCAGGGGAGGAGAAAGCTTCATGGAAGGGCTATTGAATAGAATTTCTGTACACCAAGAAAGCCAAAACTTGGCTTCTTTCATGAGGAAACATATTACATGAATATTTTCCTCATACAGTAGAAAGATCATTTTGACTGCCAAAAGTCTTGGTGGGTTCTAGTAGAACTGTGGAAGTGCTGAAGTAGTTATAGAAGTCAGGAGGACAAGAAGTTTCTGAAATCTTTATAAAACCTCTCTCATCAAAAAGTGCATGTCACTAATAGTCTCTTTAATAACCTTTCTACTCACGGCCTGGTTTAGCAAAGTGCGCTGGCCTGAAGCTACACAATCACTCAATTTAAAATGTCAACTCCAAGTTGTTTTTCATCACCCCTAGTGAATGTTCACTTTGATATTGCAGATATGGAGGAACGGGCAGCTCACCGAACTGATTTAAAGAGACAACGGGAAGAGAAGAGAAGAAAAGAGGAAGAAGAAAGTAAAGTAAATATCTTTTTGTGTCCTTGAGATAGGGAGCAAACTTCATTTTACAAAAATTTAGCCTAAGTATGGACAGGAACAGTTTTTTGGCAGGGTTTGGAGTTGAGGCACTGTCAGTTTTGTGCAGACTTCATTTCTACTATTGATTTGCTTTCAATCTTTAGAGCTTAGTTTCTCTAGTGGTTTAGTAGTGCCACGCTAGTGCAGTATTGGTATAGAAGACAACCAAGCAAAGTATGTGCACATGGTAAGTTCTTTTGACAAAGCACCACAAGATTTTATCATCCTCTGATGAAGCACTTGTAGCCAGTAATAATCAGGATCAGGTGGAGGAGAACTTTAGCTAATCTGGTTAGTAAAACAAGAATGCTGTTCACCTAAAGCTGAAATGACCACCAAAAGAGAATCAATCTCCCTATTCTTCCAACTTTAATTTTAATTTTTTTATTTTTGTTTACATCGGTAACATATTGTCAAACAATGTTCAGGGTGTTTCTTATGAGTTGTTCACACACTTGAAATTGTATAATTCTGTTAGTTTTATGACAGCAGGGAGCTAACTCCTGTATCTTTCCATCTCTGTACATCAGTCACTCAAATTACCTACCTACCTGCCTCTGAAAACCACCTATGGCTTAGATGATTTTTGTCAATTGCAGCACTTGGAATGAGTCCTCAAGTGGCTGCTGTCATGTCTGACCATGTTTTCAGCTTTGTAATGTTCTTTTATTTGACACCCTCCCCCACCACAAGGGAAAGTCACAAAATGGGGCAGATCTAAGGATCCAGCAGGTTTGTCCACATCAAACTTATTGTTCAGTCATCTCCTCATACAAGACAGGGAGGTGCCTGGGGGTAATGCATTGGTACTCCTATTTTGATAAGAAAATGCCTTGTCAGCATTAGTAGCACCAAAGCATTTAGAACAGCAAAGTATCGATCAGTCACTGTGCACTTCAGTATGCCAGGCGGATGAATGTTTGTGATGTAAGTTTACTTTTTACTCTAATTAAAAGCAGTTTGTTTTCAAAGGCATATGCCTTTTCTGTTGTCCCCATTGGTGATGATTGCAGTACCTTTCAAATAAGGAGAAAGGAATCAGTTTCACCTTATTTCTTGGACATGAGAAAAAAAAATGAATCTAACAGTTTAGGCATGTATGATGTTAAATTTTTTAATAAAAAAGATATTTATTGTTTATGATGGAACTATTGCACGGCATTATAAATGTAACTTGTAATACACTATCATGGATAGAGTGAAATCCAGTATCAACTTTTTTGCAGGCCAGGCTACAGGTAGAGAAGGAAGAGATGTTAAAGAGAGAGAAGGAAGAAAAGAAAGTGAGGATGAAACTATTGATGGAGAAAAGGAGGTTAGAGAAACAGGTGAGTGGAGGATTAATTAATCCTTGAGAAGATGGGGTTTGTTGAAAGAATATAAAAGGATTTTGATAGATATGCTTGCTTCTTTTTACTGTGATATAATATATATATATATATCATATTTATGTAAGAGAGATACCATTCTTTCATTTCGTTATGTAAAGGGAAAAGTGCTGCAAAGTTGTACTGTACATAAAGATAAATGTCCATCCTTACTAGAAGGTGACTGACAAATCTGTTTTATTGTTGATTTGTTCAGGCACTAAGTTGTAGGTGTTGTGGTCACAAGTTTAGAGTGTAGAGAATCTGCTATTACACAAGTTCTACATGAGGAAAACGGATTGTCAGATTGAAGAGAGAACTTTAAAGAGACTAAACAGAAATCTAATCTTTTTTAGCAGTTGTTTTTTTGGCAAATGGTTTAACAAAAGTAAGAAATGAAAGCTGCAAACAAAATCAAATAGAGGAAGTAGGAATTAAATTGAATTTTTTCTTCTAGCTTGAATTTGTCTGTGTTTTTATTTAAACTGCCAATTCGAAAACATAATTACCTGTTGTTTTTGTCCACAGAAAGAAATTGAGCGACAACAGAGAGCTGAGCAACTTAATTCCCTGAATTCAAAAGCTGACCAACATTATAAGATAACACTCTTGAGATACTGGGGCCTGTTGCCATGGAAAAAATTGGTACTACAGGCAAGAGAGAATGAGGACAAAGCTGTCAGCCATTTCAAGTGTTTGCTTCAAAGGTAGCATGTGTATACACGTTGTGTGGTGTTTGTTGGATGACAGTAAGAAACAATTCTGTTCACCCAGCCCATCATAGGAGGGACAAAAGAACCTTAGATTTTCATTATTCTCCCCAGTTTAGTTTCCACAGTGGAGTGGATTCATTCTCAAATAACAAACAGAACTTCTTACCTTTCACATTTGCTCCAACCCTGTTTGATAAGTTTTAACTGTCAGTTGTGCGTCCAGTGAAAGGGGACCTAAGTGGGTGTTGGCAGATCAGCTACCGATTCTTAAATTTCAAGAAATGATGCTAAAAGTAAACTTCTGTATCATGTTGTTCTTTAGATTCTGAACTCCACATCTAATTGAAATTCCAGTACTTTTCAAATGTGAAGAATAAATTGAATATATGATTAAATTTTAAAAAAATTTTATTCTTTTTTTTAACATAATACTCAATGTGGGTCATATCTGTTTTCCCTTATATCGGTTAGAAAAAAGAAACCGCAAGATTTATATTTGAATTTATTGCTTTTTTTTTTGTTCTCGGCTTTTGTGGATTTTACTTCAGTACTTTTATCATAAGTATTAGTATTAGTTACCACATAAATAAGTTGGATTAGTCAGTTGCCTCTGAATCAAAAAGTACACCTTTGAAAAAAGGCTTTGATGTTGAGCCAGTCGCCTCAGCCAAAGTGCAGAGCTTCATAGTTTTTGACTATTAAAAGCTGCAGTAAGTCTGTGGACAGAAGGCAAGAGAGCAAGTGGAACAACAACAAATATGCAGTGTAAGGATTCTGTGATTAGAAATGTGAAAGAAAAGAAAAATGGAAAACAGCTGAAATTTGCTGGTTAGTTATTTTTTAAGTCTGGGATCTGTAATTTGTGAGCACCAAATGTTTGACAAAACAAAGAACAAAAGAGGGAAGAATAAAAATCACATTTCCTGAAGACCAGATGTTACAACAGGAATAAATATTGTCTACTTTTACTGAGTAATTTGAGTTTTATAATTCCAATAAAGTTCAAAATACTGTATAAAATTTCCAAACAACTGTTTAATTGTGAGTCCATCTGTGTTATAGCGTGGAATATATGAGAGTTTTCAGTATTTGTGACTGTCCCACCCACAATGCATTTCTTTTCATCCAAGATGGCTGACTAAACAGTAAAATCCTATTTGTGTATTTAAGTGTGTAGATCACAAAAAGTGGCTTGGAAACTGGTTGTAAATATCCAAGCACTTGGAATTTCTGAAGTTATTCACTGAAAAGGGGACTAGGATTGAAAACCAAATAGTTGTATCTAAGAAGCGTACATGGAAATGACCATTCATTCTTGCCAACAGTTCGGTCTGGTTTTGACATCTGACCTTTACAACATCAGCTAGTATTGCAGAGTAGTCTCCATGATATCTAGTTATAAAACAACAAAAATAGTTTTTGACAGATGGGGGGAGGTAATGATGAGACGGTCTTCTGAAAATGCTTCAGAGAAAGTTACTAATGACTTTGTTTATCCTTTCAGAAAGGTTATTAAAGCTTGGTACCAGTATGTGGTGAATGTTGTCCACTGTAAAAATCTGGTAGCAGACGAACTGAACCGTTTGATCATCATCAAGAAATACTTCCAAAACTGGAAAAAAGTAAGCACATTATTGAGTGTCCATGACATTAATGTTTTGTTGTCATTTGTATTTGCATGCTAGGATGAGTGGCAACATGGCCACCACCACTTAAAATAGATTGAAGTATCCTTTTAATTGGATGATCCAAAATTTATTCATTGCTGAATATTTACTTAGATATGCCAACCAATAAATAGTCTATTTTTTAATGAGAGAAAAGGTCAAGGGTACTTTTCTAGGGACTGGAAGACTGATCACAAGTTAGTATAACTAGAACCAGGTTGGGACCATTTGTGACATGTTAAAACCAGTCCCAATTCTGTTTTTCTTTCAGTATAAAAGCCATATGGAAATAATGGAAGCCAGAGCTCGTGACCACTATTTGCAGAATGTTGGGTGTAAATGTCTTCGTGCTTGGGCAGATTTTAGCATGGAGCAGAAAATTGCATTTTGGGATAAAGAACAGCTAGCCAAAGAGCATCATTTGAGGTATGTTGGCCAGGGTTATCCTAGCAGTGACAGTATTTAAAAATATATATATTCTTTGTTGGAGTGCATACTGAGCAACAACAATGTTAACAAATATTTCTTTAGAAGGACTCATGCATTGATGGTGGCACATACGATCACAAGTTGACAGCTGATCCCAAGGTGGGAGAAGGACTATGGAATGCTGGAAAATGCTTCTGATGAACATTGTCCGGTGATGCACTCAGACAAAATAGCCATATCTGTTGTGTCATACATTGGTCTCTATATTTGAGACCACCCTGGTGAGGAAATGTGTTGCTATGGTTATTTGGCAGAAAGCATTGCCTATTCTGTGCCACAAGAGTCCCAGCACTTCTGACTTTAGCAGAGAAAGTCTTGTTAGAACTCTATGACCTTAGACTTGGAAGGAAACCAGAGGAAGCCCATGTGATTAGCTGGTGAAGAAACTGTGCCAGAGTGGCATGTGAGATTCAAACTTGGGCCCCCTCTGCCTTGGCAGCCCAGTAGTCTAATCTGTTAATAACTCTAACTTTCAATAACAGATATTTCAAAGACAGTAGTTTCAATAAGCAACCTCTTGGGAAAACTGGCACAGAACCAAATGCAAAAATAGTAATAACTATGAAGTAGATTAAATTGGAAAATAGAAGTATCACACCACTTTTATTATTGTCATTGTAATTTTTCAGTCAACTAAAGAAAAAATCATTCAGCTCATGGAAGTTTTTCTTGAAGCTTGAGAAAGAAGAACAACTGAAAGAGAAACGAAGAGATGAGATGAGGAGGAAAGTTGCATCTATTTTACCTGACTTTGGTTCATCTGTCTTTGCTGACAATCAAAATCTGTAATGGAAGGACAGGATCCCTTATGTGGAAAAGTACTACTACTATTTATTTATTTATATATATATTTTTAAGATATTGTGCCTTGAAATCTTACATGTGTTCATTTACATATTTTGTTTATTTCACAAATGAATGTTCAAGGGAAATGAAAAAAAAAGAAATAGGGGAGTATTAGAAATTTCTACTTAAAGGTTGTGACTATTTTATACGTGGTGAATGTGAGTACTATGCAGGAAAATATATTGAAAATTCTGGAGGAATTAACTGGGATTTGGAGAGTAGGAGACCAAAGTCTAACAAAATCCTTTTTCTTGTTTCCTAAAAGTCTGGGAAGGAATTTGTTGTCTCTCCCTGTCTTTGTTTCTAAAGACTAAGGCTAATTAAAAGGGCTTGTAGAACTTTTTTTTTTCCTAATCTGCTTTACACTGACGATAATCTAGTGTTGAAGCTGTCAAATTGTTTCAGGGTTTTAAAAAAAAAAATTTGAACTACTTTAAGATGAAAATGCTATTTCAATTGACTCTTGTCCCAGTATATTATACATGGACTTAGGACCTAGTTTATATTAATCATAACCAACTATCCAACATTATCTTTGCTTTTTAAAAAAAAAAAACAGGAATTTTCTGAGTCTTAATCTGTCACGCTTTCTGCGTTTTGTGTCACGGCATTTTTAGTTACCAAATCATACCTGCCAGTCCTATCGATTGACGTGGTAAGCTAATGTCTTTCTTCCGTCCGCTGACTTATGAACAAATCCCACTTCTCTTAATTTTTTTTTTTTTTTTTTAAATTAGCTTTTATTATTACCGAAAACTCAGTAAAGAGAAGTGGACAGGACTTAGTGGGATCTGCGTGACATCTGTAAAGGACATTCAGATGATACCCGGCTGAAAAAGAATCACTGTAATCACATCCACAACGTCCCCGTTATGTCGGCGTACTGGCTGAGGTGGTCTGGTAGTAGACTCTTTGCCCTAGAATACAAAAAAGTACATTATTTTATTCCCAGTTTTCAAAATTTTAAAAAAAAAATCTCCATGTTTTAGGCTTGTTGCATTTCGTTTCAGTACACATTGCTTGAACTATGTTTTACATGAAACTTAGTGATGTACAATACTTGCTTCCTTGATATTGTGAATGTTGCTCATTCCCTCAGCTTCCACATACAGATTTCTGTGTTCCCACGACTTCCCATCATTTTCCTATGTCGAAATAAAGAAGACTTAAATCAAAATATACAAGTACGGATTTTTAGTAGTATGCAATTGTTTAGAAACTTTTAATTCCGAGGGAAAATAATTTTAAATTACTCGTACAGGTAGTTGGTTATAGTTACCTCCCTTACACCATAAAGTTAGCGTACTTGTGATGGTAGAACACTAGATCGTCAGCCGTGTCGCCATAGAACCAAAGGCTAAAATGCCGCTGTACTGATATTGCTTTTCAAATTGTCAGTTGTTTGCCTACGCATCTGACACTACATGGGAGCTTATTCTTAACAGCTTGATTACATGGAAATTTGTATATAATGTCATCACTGGCTATGCTTTGGGGATAGTGTACAACCCAACACTGGACAGTTAATTGGAGTTCCATCGAATTTCCAATAAGGACTCTACTTTCACTTGCTCCCAGTGGGACTAGTTACCCTGGGTGGGAATCCGCGACCATTCAGCTCGAGGTTTCGCCATCGAAGCCTTAGTTCTTCGGTCCGTTACCGAAGGCTGATCCGCAGATCCTTGGGGCGGCGGCGTGAAGAGCTACAGGGTGTTCCTCGCCTTAACCTCAGGGCCGGGAACATCAAGGGAGCAGATGCTCGTGTCTTATAAGATTCCAGTCGACAACGTGATGCGTTATTTGCCAACTTTCCAGCCATCGCAGCAGGACATTTACTGGAAAACGACACGAGTCTGCTAGGTTTCTCTGCCATCCCAAGCCGTGCTTTGTCTTTAGCCTTCCACAAAAGTTGATAAGTGCGTCGTCTCCTTTTGGTATCTCGAGATAGGAACGGTATCCGCCTCCGTGTGTTGTCTGAGAGGTTGGTGGTCTTACTCCCATCGCACTTGGTGACCTCCCAACCGGACGTCGTGACCCGTTCTGGAGCTCGGCATCATCTGCTGGCGGTACGTTGAGACGGCTCCCTGACGATGGTCCAGGATGGCGGAGATGTCGAGCAGCAGCTCCGCGTTGACAAGATCGATTCCAAAGTCTCGTGATCGCTTTCTCGCGGACGGCGCCCACCTGCAATCTACCGATGGCGATGACCAACAGGAAGGAATTCGGAGAACCTTTGGTTCCGCGGGTCAGAAAGAACCCCGGTGAGCGGCGGCCAAGCCGTGAAATCTACATCACAGAGGGCGGCCATATTGTATTACCCCTCTCATATTATAGGGCCGGGGTGGTTTGAAAAGGGTGTTCTTGTGTTGTTAAGCAGTAGTATATGGAGGCGCCGAGCAACTGGGACCGTGTTCAGCCTCTGCCGCGGTGGGATGGGAGGGGTAATTTAAAGACGACAAGTGGGTGTCAAGAGAGAAATCTTCTGTAATGGTAGATGGCAGTCAACGACCAGGCGAGAAGCTAAAGGGCATCTATTCGCTTCCGCTATCTGAAATATGTCAACTCCGAGCGTATTTCAGGAAGTAGAGCCGCCCCCCTCTTATCGACGCAGGTTTCCGGCGAAGAGTGAATTCTGAATGCGATAACCAGCCTCGGCGACACGAACAGGTCACGCCATGGTGAGGGAATAACATTTCTAAGTCGGGTTATTGTTATTAAAGGTAGTGAATGCTACATCCCAGGACCACATCGCGCTGTATCGGTTACGTACCGAAATTATGACCCGCGCACTATATAACAGGAATACATATAGGGATTGGGGTCTTGTAATGTAAATGGGTTGTTTAATCTTTTGTTGTTTCATTTCTGAATCGTTAACGATCTGAGTTCGCGGTTTATCGTACACAAAACAAGAATCTATGAGAATTTCTTTCTTTTCTGTTCCTATTTATCACTCCATCGATCTGAGCATTTCCGAGTGGTGCAAAGTGCACAGGTGCGAGAAAACAGAATGAATGGCACTATATTATTATTATTATTACGTATTCCTCTTCACTCTGCAAAAGAAATCACTGGGGGGGTATTTTCTATTTTTAATCTAAAGTATTGTAAATTATTAGACCAGAGGTGCGATATAAGTGCGCGTATATACGACACGAAGGTCTTGCTTGGGTGGGGGGGCTAAGATCGGCACAACACGACGCATCGTGGAATTAATATATTCCTAAGAAACGCAGAGTCAATGTCTTGAGACATAATTTCCTTTGCAGGGGCCGAGTTTGTAGCTACAGATGACGTCATGTGTGTGCAAGCACTTCCTCTTCTGTCCCGCCGTAACCCACAGGTCGCTGGGACACCTCGAGGTGTGTCTGGGGCATCATTGTACAACTGTTTCGGACTTTTCGGCTCTCAGCAGCAGCACGTACCTCCGACTCCGCCGGGGATCGAACCCGCAACACAAAGGATTGACGAGCGAACTCTCGCTATCCAGTGCGGCGTGCAAACAATAACTTAAATGAAATGCGTTTTTTTTGTTTGTTTTTTATAAGGAAGAGTAGAACTATATCTTCTGTTTGCAAAGCAAAAAAAAAAAAACAGATATAGTGGCGTTGCCGGATTACGTTATTTCATGCAGGACAATCTACCTGTTATTAAAGGGGTAATCTTATGACCCTTTAACTTTTGAGTGAATATATTTTTGTGATACTGAAGACCAACTGGGCTTCTATAAAACTTTGGGAAGCGTATCTAAGTGAAGTCGGGCTGTCTGCGGGAGTAAAGCTGCTGAAGAAACTGATTAAAAGATTGTACTCTCACGAACTTATACACAAAATTACATCCGAGCATACAGATGTAAATATGCATAGTTGTGGTCTTCGCCATCCTTATGCATCACTGGTGCAGCCATTGTAGATGCTCTCCGCAGACATCTTTGATTTTCTATCCTTCATCCAGCCAACCCCCACGGCGGTCCACACGAGATGACACCCTAGCACCATCCGTCCGAAAAAATTCTTTCTAAAATCACAGTCGCCTCTGGCCTTTTGACACCTTCACTTCCGCCGTGTCGCCGCGCACTTGTCAGCAAGACTGCAGACTTTCCTAATTGTTCAATGTATGAGACAAGCGGACGGTTTTTCTGAAAATCCCAAACAGGGCCGCGAAGAGATTTCCTAATTCGACACCGGTGCGTCGTCGTGGTGTATTGGTTATATTCTGAATACGAACCCCGGGTATTCTAAGACGGCTCGTGGCTAAATATCATAGAAGAACTCGCAGAAAAAATAGTCGTGTTGTTTCCAGTCGCTGTGCTAGAAGACTCGTGAAAGCAGGGGACACGGGTCTTATTGTACTAGTGTAAGTGGTCTACTTAGGCCCCAGCTGTCCCCTTAAAGGGAAGATCCAAGGTCAAATAACAAACGCGTCGGTCGTCGGGGAGTTGGGGTCCTTGGGTGATGACATCGGTTCGTTCTTCGCCGAGAGGTTGGTTATCTTGCAGCTATTCGGCGACTGGCGGTGTTTTTGGCTGGGTAACTAAGCCCGGCGAATAACGAGCGCTTCTCCAGCCAGCCCACCCCAAGGTGTTCGTTTTCCGAGCCAACAGAGAGGGGATGTACTGTTTGCTCTTCTTAAATAGTGCGAGCTTTGTTCGTTATCTGCACGTGTGATTTAAAGGTTACCTGTTCTTTCGAATATCCGACAGACGGCGCCTTATAGAGCATTCCTGTGTGGGTCGGCCGGCGATGTTCTTCACGTTAACCCTAGCCCTGCCTCACGGGAGTCGGTTCTTAATCTTCCGTGACGTCGAGTCAGGGGACCAGGCGGCCGTCGTCAGGGCTAACTCACTTCTGAGCCCTCGCATTTCTGAAATGGCACGAGATTCTACTTGGGTTTTAGATGTTGGGTTGCAGAAAGATTTTAGTCGGCCGGCCCGTTTAGCTGGTTCTTAGGACGAACATCTTCGCCGTCGTTTTGAGTTTGCTTTTAGCAGACTGAAGTTATTTAAATATGCGGTTTATCGAGCCGGACCCTAAGCAGGGTATAAGGCCGACTTCCTTAAACATGTTTCAGAAAGCAGACTGACAACTACTGTGGGTGGAAAGCTGCTGCTCATGGCGCGCAGTAACTCTGGACGAGAGGAAGATCACCGCACAAGGTCTTTCGTATCCCTCAATATAAGGAACTTTTGCAATGGTGGAACCGGGGCGGCGCATTTTTCCAGTAAAAGGGTGACCGGCCTAACTTAAGACCGAACTACTATGAGCAGCTCCTGGTTTTGTGAGTTACTGTGATTATTTGTCCTTTAAGAGATCCCCAAGCCTGGGAATAGGAGTCTCCCCCCCCCCCCCAGTAACGCCACGTGACCTAATTGACTGAGTGCTTTTTCTCTTCCCCTGTGTCTTTTGTACCGCCGCGAAGAACCGGAACCTGTTCCTACACCGTTCTCTGACGTAGTTCAGGGAGCGTTCTCTCGCTGTTTAGTCCAGAATTTCCGTTTGATGTTCAGAAACCTTCCACCGGATGAGTAAAATTCACCAGACTTCATATCAGGAAATGAGGCCGGTCTCGCCGACAGACGCCTCCAAGTAATAATTAAGTACCGCCATACTTATTAGCGCCCAACCATTTTTCCGATGTACAATTTCCCCCTTATTATGGTAATCGAAATGACAGACAAAGGAAGAAAGCTAATTATGGCTTCTAGAGAATTTCCCTTCGTTACCTGCCCCTATCACTTTAGAGAGATGTAGGACCGTCTTGCCGCTGCTCGGGTTATCGTCACCTAGCCTGCAGACGGGAAGAGCTTGTTCTCGTGTCCATCTCTCTTGCACAACAGGGCTGTTCCCGTGTTGAGTGTCTGTTTAACTACTTAACACAGACCGTTGTCGACCAAAGGTGTACGGATGCCGTTTGACTGAGACTCCGGACATTTCCTGAGATTGTGGAAGAGAGGCTGCACCGACAGGGCCCAGATCGGAGCGGTTATTAGCCGAGCCGGGCCTCAGTCCAGCAACTCGACTCAAGGCTGCGTTAAGGAGCCGTCGGCTTCAGAACTCTCAGTAGCAGAGTTTACTTCTCCGATCTGACTTACGCAGTCCTTATAAACGCCCTCTACTGAAATCCATTCCCGAAACAAAACTCGGGGTCTTGGCAGACTCCATTCCTTTTCTTCTCTAGTGAGTCTAATAGCGCCCACGTGGTGGCGCTGAGCACTGACGATATTACACGGAGTTGTAGCTTCTCGCCCGCATGGCTGATAGAGGACTCGAGATATCGATGACGTAAAATATAAGTGTACAAACGGACCTGGGTCCGTTACAATTTTTAAAATCAAAACTAAATTTTTAAAAAAAATTTACAAGATTTTTTTTTTTAATCTTCAAAAACTGACTTATGACGTTTTTATTACATTGAAATTCGAAACATTTTTAACCCTTTCTCACCGGCATCCCAGCTACTACTACTGGATTACACTCTTCTATTGTAGCGGGCAACAAAGGTAGCTCGGTTCCCTCTTATTTCTAGCACGCCCCTTCATCAGCTCCGCGTTAGGTGTTCTTGTCTACCTTACAATTCAATTCCAAAATGATAAATTTCTTGCTAATAATCGCACATTTTAGAAGTATATGCACAAATCTACTTTCCCTAAATGTATAAGCGAATCAATATTAATGGAGTAATCGACAGACATCTGCCGTGGACGCAATGAGGCCACACAACCCTGCAGCAGCTCGTGTATCTGCTGAGACCCCTTTTACCTCCATCCAAACCCGACAGAACTAGAACTTGATGCTTTATATTCTATTTATAAAACCTTCATTACTCCGCTGTTAGCAAGTTTAACAATTTCCAAAATATAATACCTTCGACGATCTCGATTATAAAGTGTCGGCCAGGGGCCTATTTCCTGCCAGTAATTAGTCATGGTAAAGAAAGGGGGCGCGTGCGTCTTGTCAGTTACTTAAACTACCTTTATTCCACAAATATTTACACAAGCCAGTCTCTCTCCCCACCCCCCCGGGGGTTAGTTGCAGTGTTCCCCTGAGCTTTACCTTTCTCGTGGGACAAGCGGCTTTATGACGTCATCGCTGACAAAACATTTGTGTCTGCCGATTCTTCCCCTCAAACTCCAAAGTTTCGATGTTCGATCGTCTGGAAGCGAAAATATCTGGTGTAAGAGTGAGCTGATGTCTTGTAATGGCTACAGAGACTACACGGGGGAAGGTCTCATATTTTCTGGCTACCCCATAAGATAGGTAAAGATCATTCTTTGTCGATATATGCAGATGAGCAGGAAGTCTTCTGAATTACATTACGACCTCCACCTTTCAATTCATCTTTTCACTGTATTTTTTAAAATATATTTATTTATGTCCCATGGATGGATAGATGGAGAGAGAGAGGGGGGGGTGGATGGATGGATGGATGGATGGAGAGAGAGAGAGGTGGATGAATGGATGGATGGATGGAGAGAGAGAGAGGTGGATGGATGGATGGATGGAGAGAAAGAGAGGGGGTGGATGGATGGATGGATGGAGAGAGAGAGAGAGGGGGTGGATGGATGGAGAGAGAGAGAGAGAGAACCCTAATGTTATTTTTTTGCTGTCCTTTTTAGGGAGCAAATTTTGTCGAGTTCACTCATCGCGATTTCCATCGGATGAAGACATCTTTAAACACTGGGAGTGCTTACGTCACGTTTACTAACTTTTGCATTTAATATCAAGTAAACGCCGAGTAAAGACCGCCTTTTGACCACAGTCAGACTTAGACCGCCGACTCACGTCCTTCTCAAGATGTTTCGTCCCTGTTTAGATTTAAAAGCAAAAGAAAATTCTTTCTAAATTTATTACATTTAGCGTTTTGACTTCGGGAGAAATTTTACAACAGGACCCGAATTTCCCTTTATGACTTAGGAGAAACTCCTTGTTTTCAGCGCTGTTACACACACACACACATACAGAGATACACAGACAGACAGACACAGAGAGAGAGAGAGAGATACACACACACACACACACAGAGAGAGATACACAGACACACACACACAGAGATACACACACACACACAGAGAGAGATACACAGACACACACAGAGAGAGATACACAGACACACACACACAGAGAGAGAGAGAGGTACACAGAGAGAAAGGTACACAGACACACACAGAGAGAGAGAGAGAGGTACACAAACACAGAGAGAGAGAGAGATACACAGACACACACACAGAGAGAAAGGTACACAGACGCAGAGAGAGAGAGAGATATACACAGACACACACACATACACAAATTGGAGAAACAACTATGGTGCTAAACCCCAGACTTATCCAAATTTACAAAAGGCACGAGAATACACGGGGGGGGGCCTAATAAAACCCCCCGAAAGGTCATTTATTTCAGGGAAGTTTTCGGCGTGAAATCCCCTCTTTTTTCCCAGTGTTCTCTTAATTGTTGTTTTCTATTTGGTTTTATCCTAACGTAAACAGACCCGACTGCCAGCCGGCGCTTATTAATCAGAACCAGTCTCCTGTTTGGCTTACTTACGTATAGATGCCCTAATCATGTCTGATACACCCTTCTTCCTGGCTCACCGTGGATTAGTCATCATTTCTTACAAATTATCTAATTTACTCACGGATCACTCTCGCCAGGGGTCCCGCCCAAAGCGTCCACGTGTGTGTGTGTGTGTGTGTGAGCATCATTCACAGGTTCAGACGTCGTCTCTTCCCACTCATTCCACTGTTTCTCGTAGAGGCAAATCAATTCGCTACTTCCTGCCAGGATCAATACGGTTTCAGATGAACTTTGTTTGAAATTATCCCGGCCACCTGAGCTTTTGAAATGGTCCCTCTCGCTCTACTGTCTAATAACGCAGACACACTTAAACAGTGATGAAGACGATCGTGAAAGAGAAATGTCAGTAGCAACAGAAAACATTCTACGGTAATTAGCGTGGGCGGGCGCCCGGCCGGCTGACGTAGACGATCAACTGCAGTCCTCATCAATGTGGGAAGTTGCAGTAACCATTTGAAAAGGAAAGAAAAACGAATGTGATTCTTGTTTGTTGAGAGAGAGAGAGGAGGCGTACCCTGTCGTAGCAGCCGCGCAAAGTCGGGGGGGGGGCTGCTGCTCTACGGACGGACGGTCGGTCACTCAAGGAAAGGTGGGGCAGGGAATATCTGCCGCCTGTTATCGAGCACCTGCGGCCGTGGAGTTCGCTTTGCTGGCCGAAATAAAAACAACTTTTCAACACCTAACCGACTCCGCGGTCCGTAATGTCTTAACCAGCGCTACAATTACATCATCATCATCTTCAGAATTAAATATAAGTAGCGAAATGGTGCTGGGAGTTTTGGAACCGATTATAAAGCTCCGCGTTGGATAAAAATAGAAGTATAGCAGATTTTAAAAACCATCGAAACGTCTTTCACCGTTCACCTGATATAACGCTCGCCGACTGGTCTCTCACCCGATATAGCGATCACGACGGACTGACCTCTCACCCCGATATAGGCACTATTTACCTTTATTACTTATTGTACGTATGGGCGGATCGGTCTCGACAACACGGCCGTCTTGCTAGATCGATCTAGATCATTTTACAAACTACATTTCTTACGAAACCGACCAAAACTGCGTCTAAATATATTTGTTAAGCCATAGCTGCAAATACACAATGGCAGGGAGTTTCGAAATTGTATATCCAGATCTCTTCATCCTTTTAACATGAACATCAAACCTATTTTTTCTAAATATTTATTCCGTCCGCCTCAGTTACCTTGGTGAAGCGTTCCAAGCTTTGATGTCTTAATATTAGTCGCGACATTATGTATGTTTTCCGTCTCTTCTATTCCTTTTGTGCCAAGTATGTTGTCTACACGGGTCTGCGCTTCGCCTGAAAAGTCTCAACAGATTTCAATTATATTTCCCCTAAAGTGTCTTTAAGCCCCAACTAGTTCGTGGACTTTTAGCTAACTGGATTTCCTAGTAATTCCTCTTATTTAATTGTAAATCCTATCGATCTACTCCTGCTAGGCTGATAATTCTGACTAACGAAGTGAGTTAGGTGAGTCTCCTTAAAATGGATTTCTCTGCGGCATTTTTTAAAAATATCTCGTGACTATACGGCGGGTGTCCCCAGTCTCCCTTCCCTATCAGGGATGTCGTTTGAATACGAAAAAGACTTGCCCATCCACCCGGATAAGTTCGCTGCCAAGTAGAACCAGCCGAGGGTTTCTTGACACGCCTGCTTTTGTTTGTCCTATAGCTCTGCGCTTTGCTTGGATTTGCCAACGCAGAATGTGTATACGAGGCATTCGTGCGTGTCTTTGATCAGTGAACTACGGCCGGACCAGCAGTCATCTTTAATCTTCTCTAATGCCGGCTCTAAGAAATCAGAAGACCATCTTTAAGCGGTAATGGCGTCATATTACGTGTGGAAAATAGCAAATGTCATGAAGGTCACCACCTAAAGAAGAAGTTTTTGCCAGGTTGGCAAAAATAAAATAGCACCTGCGGTTGAAGGAAGCTCCGGATCAGTTGTCAGGCGGGGATGGCGCTAATGTGGCACCGGAGACATTGGCCAGCTGGCGGAGAACTGGAGTATTCGGGTAGATATCGAGAAACCGTTCTCCCCGACACCATTAACATGAGTAACTAACTCGCCGCTCCCAATCCAGTCCTTATATATATATATTAAAATGGTCGGTAATTTCCCTGCGCCTCGGTCTGGCGCCAAAACCCGCCATCTTAACATTGCTACAGTCTCATTATTTGAGGAGGACAGCTATTTTCGTCCCTATGTTGCTATTTTTTAAGAAAGGTTTTCTACCCCAAAAAGGAAAACAAAAAAACAACCCCTTTACAGAAGGGCCTGGAATGTAAGTATTAAAAATTAATCATTACATTTTTTTTTAATATTCAAAATGGTGCTAGTTTAAATGTAATTAACTTCGCAGTAACACGAAAGAAATATGGCCGCCGGCGCTCAACTAGGAGGCTGTATCTTCTGATGGCCACACCCAGGAAGGAGCTCGTCTCGCCGTCAGAAATACATCTCTGGTCGCAGCCACGGTCACGGACCGGTGACCAAAGACAGTCGCCACTGCGTTTCACCCCTGGCGAGCTTCGATCATGCGGTGAACCGAGAAGCAAATACCAATTTCCCCGACTCGAAATTCTTAAATAGGAAACCTTTCCTTTCTCGGAATCAATGATATTAATCTTGTTCGATACCCTTAGATGGTTCCACGGCACCTCTAGAGTATGTTAAAAATATATATATAGGTGTACATCAGATGCTTAATCCGATCTGGAATTAGCATAACGATTTGTTAAGTAGGGGAGGGTGGTGGTAGGCTTTTGACGTCACACTTCCGCTGCGATCGAGTATCTCTGACGTCACATTACCTTACCGAGTTTCGCCCCGTGGTCTTTCCTGACATCCATCACTCCTACTCTCCCTCTGTTACCTTATCGAATGCACACTGGTGGTATTAACTGAAGACAGGTCTAAAAATATTCCCGTCTTTATTGTGTTTCCGGTTGCTGATGCAAGGACCGTTTTATCAAAAGCGTTACTTAACAGTATGTTCCGACAGCGCCTGGCTTTTGGCAAAAAAACAGGCAAACAGAGAGAGAAAACACCAGATGAGGAGGAGAGAGAGATATGGAGAGGGAGAGATGGAGATGGAGAGAGAGAGAGGGGGGGGAAGATAGAGAGAAAGATGGAGAGAGAGGGAAAGGGAGAGTGAGAGAAAGATGGAGATGGAGAGAGAGAGAGAGGGGGAAAGATAAAGAGAAAGATGGAGATGGAGAGAGAGAGAGGGGGAAAGATAAAGAGAGAGAGGGAAAGGGAGAGTGAGAGAAAGATGGAGAGGGGGGTTTAAAAATTAAATAATTTAGTCCGACGGAACAGTGGGAAGCGTTTGTCTGGTGGCAAGTGGCGTCGAATCCACTCGGCGCGCGCGCACGGAGACGGGAACGAGGCTCCTGCTGTCGGCGACCGGTGTCGCGTGGCGCAGTCGGACGCCACCTCGACGACGATGCCCAGACTCAGCGGCTCACGTAAAGGTGCACGGAGCCGATAACGGCTGGCAAGCGGGTACTTTCCACTCTCGTCACGATCGTCAAATTAAACGGACGGGTTGCGGCGTCTGAAAGCAATTCTCGTAATTCCCTTACGGGAAGATGGCGGCCAAGGGCTTCGACCCCCTGACCCCGAAACAGATGCAACTTTTCTCCAACCGCATCAGTTTTAGCCCGATGTTTCCGTACGGATTCCAAGATTAGACGAGGAATGTTCTAGAACTTTTTACACACGCGCCCGATGAGGCTTATTCATCACCACAAAGTAGCATTCTCATCAATTTTCGCGAACTAGGAATTGAAATATATATAGAGAGAGATGTTTCGGGCGGATGACATTTTGTTTCACCTGTCATTCAGTTCGCTCTGTGGTTTCGGCTTCTCGCTTCAGTAGCAGAAAGTGCACTAATTAAATTCTCGACGTGGTAACCCAAAACGGAACCAAGAACCTGTTCCGCCCTCATATGAAAAGTTATTCGGTGCCTGGTTTGAAGTATTTATTAGTTTTTATCCGATTTCTAAGTAAACAACAGGAAAGCGAAATCTTCTGCTTGGGAGATGGATAAATATCGGCAGAGACCACGATGGCTTCCTGCCTCCTCCTAATAAACGGTGGGAATGACTACACGGCAGCTAGAGAGAGATAGTCACGTACAACTCCAGCTACATCTGTTACTAAACCGTTGTTTTTTTTGTTTTTTTTTAAATATGCAGTAAACAGAAACTTATCCGACTTTTCCAATATAAGCCAAGATCAGTCCGTTCAGGAAACCGTTACCAAGGGAGCCGGACTCGCTCTCTGCGCATGCTCAGGTCGCCTTTTGTCAAGTGGATTTCTCTTTGTTGTTAGACGTTGGGTGAATGGGGCTGGTGATGGAAATCGCCAAACGAAGCCGATGCGGACTCAAATTCTCAATCTAAGGGTCCCAGTGGTTGAACAGCGGATTATCACACACCCCAACCGACTGAAGGAGTAAAGGTACTAATTAACCAGGGTGGAGTGCGGTTCCCCTCGTCCGAAACAAAAGGCGCTCGAGCAACAAGGAGGAGGAGGGGGGGGAGAAGCTGCTGGGAGAACTGGGTCTAATGGCCGAGCGAAGTGCATCTGTCGGGGGTTAGTTGGAGGGGGGGTGGAGATTCGAATGGCAGCAGGACTTACTTAGAGTACAGAGGATATTTTGCCGAGTTACACAACCAGGTTCGCTGATATCGGGTGGAGGGATGGCTGAGGGGCCGCCTGCTCTCTAGATAGCATCGGTAAATGAGGTCACGTGATAAACAAAAGACCTGTTACCGGGGGGGGGCGGTGATTCTCCGGTAGCGATAAAACCCTCGGCTGACACCGGAGGCCGTCGGATGTGAAAAGAAACCGTCTGTCCGACAGAAGCGAGGGCTCAGAGCGTCAGTGGGCGTGGCCAGCGCCCCACATCTGAAATGGGTAAGAAAGTGAAAGTAGAAATCTTTCGAACCCTGGGATACCCGGGGGTTTTGAGACGGGCCAGCAGAACTGTTTTCGTCGTGACTGACAGCGTCTGTGCGGAAGAACGACGGGGCCCCGACTCGTCAGAGTTCTCGGCGACACGTGGATTGAAACAGACAGCGCCATTGTATCGATCTCAAGAAGTCGATGCTGTAGGTAGGATGGAGTTCAGATGAAAAAGAAAGGTAGGAGGAGTTAGTGAAGAGCTGGTAACCCGCGCTCCAGTTACGTAAACCATACTAATCCTATTATGCAGTCAGCTCTCCAGTTACCTGTAGTTTTGATTAGCCGCTCAGGGATCTTCCCATTTGTTAATCAGAAACGACGAGAACTGGCCGACAGATCCAGAGGGCGACGACAGGAAACTAAAGAGGCACAAATTAAGGAAAGAATATTAATGTAAAGAAATTCTTTAAAATTAAATCTCCGGGCCTAAAAAAACAAACAAAATAAAATTTACTTAATAAACGAAAGGAAGGAAAAGGAAATAGGAACTAAACAGATTAAATAAAAACCACATTTCAACGAATTAAGAAAAATGTGCACATGAACAGGAATGACGGGATTGTGAAGTATATCGCATTTTTATCGAAGATTGATTGGATTGTGAAGAGTTCGGTAGAAGACAAAACGATTTGAAATATCTGTTATGGTTCAGAAAGCATAGCGAGGTAAGTAGTGGGGGAAATAGATAACAACATAATTAGTGATCTATGGCAAGTAATTCACAGAGTTAACAAGCAGTGATTTGCAGTGAAGTATTTTCTCTAATCAGGTAATCATCAATCAGTGGTGGTTCTGGACAGACGTGATTTTCATTGGCACTCCAGAGAGAGAGAGAGAGAGAGACGTGACGTCAGTGCAAAGAAAAATGCAAAGAGAAATGACATCAGTGCAGAGAGAGAGAGAGAGAGAGATGATGTCAGTGCAGAGAAAGAGATGATGTCATTGCAAAGAAAAATACAGAGAGAAATGACATCAGTACAGAGAGAGAGAAATGACGTCAGTACACAGAGAGAGAGAGACAGATGACGTCAGTGCAGAAAGAGAGAGAGAGAGATGATGTCAGTGCATAGAAAAATGCAAAGAGAAATGACATCAGTACAGAGAAAGAGAAATGACGTCAGTACACAGAGAGAGAGAGAGATGACGTCAGTGCAGAGAGAGAGAGATGTTGTCAGTGCATAGAAAAATGCAAAGAGAGAAATGACATCAGTACAGAGAGAGATGTTGTCAGTGCAGAGAGAGAGAGAGATGACGTCAGTGCATATAAAAATGCAAAGAGAGAAATGACATCAGTACAGAGAGAGAGAGAGATGACGTCAGTGCAGAGAGTGATGGGGAGAGAGAGATGATGTCAGTGCAGAGAGAGATGGGGGGAGCGAGAGAATTATTCTTCTGTTTTGTTTCTCTTATTCTACCGCAGAAAGAGGGTTAGCCGTATGTTTGTACGCCGTCCCAATATATCCGCTCGTTCTAACAATCACCTGACGTTTTGCGTTATATGTAATAGTTTTTCCGCAATGGGTTAATGTAATCTGTCTCACAAGCTGTTGTGTTATTTGCGCATGCCCTCGGCATGAGCGCCACGTGGCGAGTACCTGACCACCGCCGGTTCAAATGAAGCAAACCTACGTCAGAGACAGGACGGCGGTGGCCAGTTTGTTAGCGTAGCGAGTTGGTCGACCATCACTTCAATTTCTCGGTTCTTTCATCTTAATGAAGGATCAATACCGCTGACGTCAGGACTTACGTCTTTCTCCACCTTTCGTAATGTAAATATAACCATGAAAAAACAAAAAGGAAACCTCAGAGGGCACATCTCAAAGTTACTAGGGGAGCGCTGTGTGAGAAAATTACGCAGAACGGCTTTAGCCTGTACTGCTGAGTAAAGTTCGTACTCCCAAAGTTAAGGGTCACAGAGTTGTATGCAGTCTTCTTCACAAAAGAGCTGTAGCACGCCAGTGCATATTCAAAGTATAAAGGCTAACTTCACTGCAATATTAATAGACTTCAGCTTTCCCAGTGCATCAGTTATACGTCTAATCAGGTGTCTATGATCTAAATATGGACTATTAAAGCTAGGGACGTAGTGATCGGAGGGAACGTATACAACCCCCCCCAACAAAACAAATAAATATTCGTGTTCCTTACTTATACATTTCCTTATATTCTTAAAATTTTTAGTTAGACATCGTAGTTTTAGGCCGGCCAAAGTTAGAAGCGGGGCTGTGGATAAGGAGGAGGTGGAGCTGGCTACAAACTGGGAGCCAAACTCGTGCATGGGGATGCTTCGACAGTATCACTTTAAATAATTCGCTGGAAAATCGACACATTTATGTAAAAATATATTAATGTATAATTATTCCCTTATTATTATTATTATTATTATTATTATTATTATTATTATTATTATTATTATTATTATTATTATTATTATTATTATTATTATATTATTATTATTATTGAATTCAATTTTAAAAAAAATTGTTATAAATATTTTCGATTTTATTTAAATTGCATTATATTTATGAAAATCCTCAATCTGTGTATAATGATATTGAAAATGTTCCATGTAAGTTCTGGGAAACAGATATTTTATCCTCGTTTCGGTCTTAAATGATTTGGGTTTCTCTCTTCGAAATACTTAAGTTTATATTTTGAATTGTTAATATAACAATGATTTTCTGAATCCACTATTATTTGAAAATGGGACCTAAAAGTTACTTGATAAATAGAATATTCCAGAGTTAAGTACGCATGTTACTGACAAAGGTTACAACCATCTTGATGCGGACAAAGGTGATTCCTATCTGTAAGGGAGGACCGACCGCTGCTTTCAGCAGAAAGTCAATGACAGCTAAGAGCTCTTGACTCCACGTACTTCCTGTTAGACGGCTTTGTCCATTGGAAGCTTTTTGGCGACCGCGATGACTGATAACCTGGCCGTCGGCCTGATAAGACTGTTTTTGGAGTAAGTTACTCGCCTGTAAAATGCCTCGCACCATGAGAAATGTAAAACTGATTGTGATTCAGTTTTCCGACTGCAATAGTAGATGAAGAACGAAAACGTCCCGACGCGGGTTCACTAAGCATTTAAGAGGAAGGCTGATTTCTTCAGAGATGGCTTGTGGAAATATTCATTTGTCTGCGGCACCTAGCTCGACAGGGCCGTGCAATGCGTGGCCACATCGAAACCTCTGGAACAGTTTGAAGTGCAGAGATGATCCTGATCTCAAAGAGTGGGTGGGTGGAGCGAAAAACCATCGACTTTTACCAGAGATACAAAAATAAGATATCCGAGCTGATGCATGGTGAAATGGTTAGCCACTTTACTTCAGATGCAAGAACAGGCCAGTATTATGCTCTTCTTGCTGATAAAACAGCTTATTTAGGCAGAACAGAACAAATGTTTTCAAGCTTAGAAACTGTCTGATAATCTAGAAGCACTAGTTTAATCTATAACCATTAAAACGATGTGATCTCTGTGATCAAAGATGTCTTATGCGGTTCGGATGTAGTATAAACTGTAAGGTTCATTGCTGTGATGTAAACTTTTCAGAGAAAAATTCAAAAGAGTTGGAGATAATTTTGAACGAGATGAAACCAGAGGAATGTGTCTGTTGCCAAACGCAAGCATCAAATTTAACCGTTTCTGGAAACTCGCATGCGCAACTTTTTAAGACCGATAAAGAAACCGACAGATTTTCTGCGAGACCCCTGAAGACGTTTAGCGTCAGTACAAAGCTATGCTCATCTGCTGAATGCGGTCAGATTACGAGCATTGTGTCCCACTGTTTCGCAGGAAACCGTGTATCAGTTGACACCTTTGTCATATCTAAAGCAGATCTTTCAGGAAAAGTTGCGGCAATTCGACCTTTTTCTTCTTCTTCTTCATATTCTGGAAAATAGCTTTGAGGATTTTTGAAATTACGGATAGGACCAGTAAGCTTAAGGGGGTCTGAAAGACATTCTCTAGGGAAGGTGTGGAATTTATGGGAGACGCAGCTAAGGACATGTTCGTGTTAAAGGTTACTTTCACTCTATTTGGTATAAAACGGTTTTAGATCCTGAGAAACTGGACGCAGATGATCCAAAGCTGCCTCCGGCTATCAAATGCTTCTTGCCGTTTTCAAGAGTTAGAAGTCCACAGATTTTCAAAACCCCAAAAGATTACTATATCGAATTTTCACCGTGAAATTGTCGACATGTCTGTTAATTCGACAAGACCACATTGAACAGTGAAAGTACCGACATCCTTTTCCAAAATCTGCTTGTGGACACTCCGGCGGTGAGTTCGGACTCCGATATCGACTCGTGGGTTTGGAAGACCGACTTCGAGATCTTCCGGCCATTCCTAAAATCGTACGAAGGAGCGAAGAGTTGTGATTCCTCGACTCTGCGGACTAACTCTTTCTGCTGTTACCTGCGACCGGAGCCGTTCCGGAGATCTGTTTTTCCAGCGCGCTGAGAAAACTAAAACTCACGCGGCACAGGCTCGGTTATCTCCCCATTCTGACATGGCGTCCAGAACAAGGTGATGAAGCTGATCTTCATAAAAAAAATTTTAAAAAACTCACGCGGCACAGACTCGGTTATCTCCCCATTCTGACATGGCGTCCAGAACAAGGTGATGAAGCTGATCTTCATAAAAAAAATTTTAAAAAACTCACGCAGCACAGACTCGGTTATCTGCCCATTCTGACATGGCGTCCAGAACAAGGTGATGAAGCTGATCTTCATAAAAAAAATTTTAAAAAACTCACGCAGCACAGACTCGGTTATCTCCCCATATTGACATGGCGTCCAGAACAAGGTGATGAAGCTGATCTTCATAAAAAAAATTTTAAAAAACTCACGCGGCACAGACTCGGTTATCTGCCCATTCTGACATGGCGTCCAGAACAAGGTGATGAAGCTGATCTTCATTAAAAAAATTTTAAAAAACTCACGCAGCACAGACTCGGTTATCTCCCCATTCTGACATGGCGTCCAGAACAAGGTGATGAAGCTGATCTTCATAAAAAAAATTTTAAAAAACTCACGCAGCACAGACTCGGTTATCTCCCCATATTGACATGGCGTCCAGAACAAGGTGATGAAGCTGATCTTCATAAAAAAAATTTTAAAAAACTCACGCGGCACAGACTCGGTTATCTGCCCATTCTGACATGGCGTCCAGAACAAGGTGATGAAGCTGATCTTCATTAAAAAAAATTTTAAAAAACTCACGCAGCACAGACTCGGTTATCTCCCCATATTGACATGGCGTCCAGAACAAGGTGATGAAGCTGATCTTCATAAAAAAAATTTTAAAAAACTCACGCAGCACAGACTCGGTTATCTCCCCATTCTGACATGGCGTCCAGAACAAGGTGATGAAGCTGATCTTCATAAAAAAAAAAAAAAAAAACTCATGCGGCACAGGCTCGGTTATCTGCCCATTCTGACATGGCGTCCAGAACAAGGTGATGAAGCTGATCTTCATTAAAAAAATTTTAAAAAACTCACGCAGCACAGGCTCGGTTATCTGCCCATTCTGACATGGCGTCCAGAACAAGGTGATGAAGCTGATCTTCATAAAAAAAATTTTAAAAAACTCACGCAGCACAGACTCGGTTATCTCCCCATTCTGACATGGCGTCCAGAACAAGGTGATGAAGCTGATCTTCATAAAAAAAATTTTAAAAAACTCACGCAGCACAGACTCGGTTATCTCCCCATATTGACATGGCGTCCAGAACAAGGTGATGAAGCTGATCTTCATAAAAAAAATTTTAAAAAACTCACGCGGCACAGACTCGGTTATCTGCCCATTCTGACATGGCGTCCAGAACAAGGTGATGAGCTGATCTTCATTAAAAAAATTTTAAAAAACTCACGCAGCACAGACTCGGTTATCTCCCCATATTGACATGGCGTCCAGACAAGGTGATGAAGCTGATCTTCAAAAAAAAATTTTAAAAAACTCACGCAGCACAGACTCGGTTATCTCCCCATTCTGACATGGCGTCCAGACAAGGTGATGAAGCTGATCTTCATAAAAAAAAAAAAAAAAACTCATGCGGCACAGCTCGGTTATCTGCCCATTCTGACATGGCGTCCAGAACAAGGTGATGAAGCTGATCTTCATTAAAAAAATTTTAAAAAACTCACGCAGCACAGGCTCGGTTATCTCCCCATTCTGACATGGCGTCCAGAACAAGGTGATGAAGCTGATCTTCATAAAAAAAAACTCGCTATTTCATGCAGTGATACTAAAAGACGACTGCTGAATATGTAAATATATATAAATTTTTAACTCATTTTGTTTTGGTTCCTGTAATAATGCGTTTAATAACGACGCTTACCGAAGCAGTCTTTCGTATTTCTATAACGTGTTTATTTTTCTACTCTTCTTATGGATAACGTTACATTTCTATTTTAACATTTATCCCCATCTTCTATTTGTTCGACTTTTCTAATAACCGAACATAATTTAAAAAGACGAAGAGACAGCCTTACAAGAAGTCAGTGCCACTTCGGTTTCCGATACAAACTGATGTCTACGTGATCTAGCTGGCGGTCGATGGTCCAGCAGTAAACTGCTGGGTTGCCACGGTGAGGGGCTTGCGTTCAAATCTCGATCGGGTCCGGCTCGGTTCAGTGTATATGGCGGCATGGTTTCTCCTTCACAGGAAAAAATAAAAGCTTAAAAAGATAGACGCATCGTTACGTGTCCATGAGCTCGATAACATCTCTTATTTAGTGAGTAAGCGAAGTCCGTCTTCGAACGGTACTTACTGCTTAAGATGGAGTCTAAGTGATGTCTACCGCAGGTACACCTTTAACAGCGATACAAGGTAGTTTATTGCAGTATTTTCAGAACGTAGCTCCGACGTCAGCGCCAGGTAGCTTGAGACAAACGCGCAAACGATGCAGTAAACAGTCGGCAGTAACAACGAGAGACGGAGGAAAGAGGCTGAACAACAGTATGAGACACCAACTCAGCTTCCGTGCGGCTACCAGATCCGCTGGCAAGGTGCGCGGAGGTATACCAACAACAGAAAGGGTTTATATCGCCGCTGGGATAGAACACGATAGTTGTGTAATGATGAGACTTTTATCTCTCTCTCTCACCTGACCTTTTACACAGGTATGGGAAGGTAAATCGAAACCTGTTCGTGAGACGTCAGGCATACCTGCGTACAGCGATAAGTTGGAACACAGAAGTCATTAAATATTAAATAGCTGATAGACACTGGTGTTTGGTTGTATTTTTCTTTTCTTTTTCCATTTAGTGCAACTATTTGTAAAATAATTCATTTTGCAACAGTCGCATCGGAGATCGATCAGCTTCGGAAAAGAAAAAAAACAACAACAACATATTATTGGCAAATTTCTGCAGGAAGTGGACAATGACATTCACAAGTCTCTGTTTTGTGCTAAGCACGACTTCATTCACATCCGGAAGTGTCACTAGAGCGCCCTCTATAAACACACGAAGCTAACTAACTCTTCCCAAAAGTGTCTCGAGAACTTTATGGCTTGCAGACGAAAGAGCCATAAAAGCCTCGTCCACGAGCGATATATCTATGTATAAGTAAACTAATATCAATAAAACACAGACGATGTCAGGGAAGGAGATTTAGCCGAAAAATAAAAGGTGAGTCTGCGAGTCTACGTGAACTCCTGCTGACTGTCTTCAGACAAGGATCCAGTAGCAATAGCAGGCTTCTGGTTTAGCGATAATCTTCAGAATTCCGAGTAAAGCTGAGATGGAAAACTCAATCCCATTTAAATGACTTCGGCAATGTAAGATGTAACAAGTACTCTTATAGAAATCGAATTTATAAAAAGAAAAAAACATATTTTTTTAGCTCACACAGGTAAGATTTGAGAGAATGCCTGACGCCTTCCCTAATCACAAAAAAAAAACAAAAACAAGAGAGGTGCTAGACTGGGCCACGTCTGTTTAATAACTTGTCGGTTGTTAAAACTTCGAGCCGTGTTTGCAAGCCCAGCCCGGTTCCGGCCATTATTGGTGTCGAACTAGACAAACCTATTATCCATGGAATTTCGCTGGTAGAACACAGATGCCCTTCCCGTATAATAATTAGTAATATAATAATGCACGCGAAACCTTTTGGTGTTTAAACAGCCCTGGATGTTTTCATGCAGAAAGGACCGAAATTCCTTTCCTCACGATACAGAAAGAACAAAGTCAATATTTGGCCACCGTTCAAATGCAGACAAACTGTACTGACCATCATCTCCTTTGTTTACTCACCTGATTAAGCCAGAGGATAAACCGGGGCGTTGACGTCATTGCCGACAATCAGCTGACGTCAATGGCGCACGCATCTTATTCTCTGTGTTAGTAGAAGGTGTTGGAGATTTACTCTTTTCAGAGTGTATTTTCAGCCCGGGCTTTCCGAGTGCACCCCGGTTCGTTTATTCGCACGGTGAAGGAAGACACGGGGCTAACAGTGGATTTCCGAGATGTGACTGAAACCGAGAAAAAAAAAAAAACACATGGGAACTTTGTTTTCTCGCGGAATCGTTAACGCGTAGCGTAGGAAATTCGATTCCAGCCTAATAACGGAGATGCGGTGTTCGCCGCTGAACCCAGACTCATCATAAAGAAACAAGGGTAGAACCAAGTCATTTAAAACTACTTCGCGTCCTAATTCAGGATTAGTTTTAAAAACGCCTAAAAAGGATAATGCGGAAATTCAGCCACATCTACGCAGATATGGACCCGAGTATTGCCTGCCGCTTGCGGCATGAAATAATAAAAAAACACACGCAGTGTTGTAAGGGGCGTAGAGTTTGATCTGTGCTCAAAAGGAGTCTGTTCTCGTATAGTGTACCTTCTTTTCAAATAAGAAACCTAAGGATAAAATAATAAAGTTTGTTATTTATTTTTGATGCGATAATGGAAGAAGAGCCGCAGGAATTGATTTCAGCGAGTATTTTGCTATTCAGCAGGATTTCCAGCTTTAGATCTGATCCGGCGATGAATTGTCTCAGATGAACGAGACCGGCAGACATTTCTTTCTTGGACGTGAAGACCCAAAGTCTGCGTACCAACAGGCTAGCTAATCTTCCTGTGATAATACGCCCACCACGAACTTTCAGGGGATTTCAGAAAAATTATAGCTTTGGATACTTTTGGCCTCGGTAACTCTCCTGTCGAGAAGACCACAAACAACGTTATATCCGCCATAGGACTTCTGGGGCGTCTGTCTGGCTGTTATGCTGTATTGTGATCGTACTAATTTGCAAGATGGACTCCGAAGTGTACGTACTACATCTATATGCATTTTGTAGTTTGTGATTAGTCCTTTTAATTTTGAAAAGTAGACCACGAGAAATAATCCAATGTAGTTTTTTTTTTATTATTATTATCAAGAGATGGTGAGAAAAGGAATTCAGCTTGGGGTGGGGGAACGCATCCATCGCATCTGAACGATAATGTAGCATTTCCAGTGTCCTATACCCTTACACTTTCGAAATTCCAACTTTAAGTATCGGATTCGCTCAGAGATAAATTAAATTGAAACAAAGAATGCTCTGGAAACGTTCGAGGCCTACTCTTCCACGACAACTTCCCAAAACCTCTGATTTCATGCTTATTTGAATGGAAACGTTCCCACTGCATGATCGTCCACGCAAGATGTTGCTGATCCTCCTTAATTCTGGAGCTTAGGGTGACCTCTTTTTATATAAGGCTCAGTTTATTATATATAGTATTTTTTTTTTTAAGGGTGAGGCGCCCTCTACAGTACTTGGAGACGCAAATATCTCAGACGGCTTAGTTCATTATACGTCCGGCTGAGGGGGAATATAGTAAGGACATTTAAACGGATCAAGAGATTTAACTAATCGAGTAGCGATTATCGAGAAATCAATAGAACCGGTGAGCCTGACTGTGTAGATGTACTGTCTGCGGGGTCCTCCTCCCACTGATGGAATCGTGGGCGAGTAGAGGCGAATGAAGACCGGTCAACTTTCTCTTGAAATAAAACACTCAACGGTCCCCCGGTCGTGACGACTTCCTGTCTTCTCGGCTGAAGTCACGGGGTGGGGGGTGCGTGGGGTACGGACGGAAAGAGTCGAGCAGTCGGTCTACACCGAACTCAGCCGATGTTCGTACCAAACATGGAGACAACCCTTCATTCGCTTTTATCGATTGTACATCTTTCTATTGTTTTTTTTTTTTCCTTCTTCGATTACCGCGGTTATCGCACCCATGGTCCACCGAGTAGCTCGTCCCTGCCATCGCAATGCATTGTGGGAACAGTTTCTTTTATGTCAAAAAATTATCGCCAACTGCAATATTGGCTACGTGATGACTTTGTTCTCTAAAATCCCTCTATTCCAGATCTGTTATTGGGAATGGACCTTAGGCCTGACTCGCTCGGGCTCCTCGTGGAGATTGAGAAATTAACCCGTCACAAACAGCGAGGCGGTCGGGCTCACTTCCATCATCCACCATTCCGGATTTTCAGTCCGTCTACCCTGTTGCTTCTATTTCTACGTGGCCGAGAATGACGCGGCCGGCTACTCACAGTCCCTCAGCTACACAAGCAATTGATAGTTTCTTTCTCTGTAATTCTTTATCAAGAAATCCCTTTTAAAATGGTCGACTCACACCATACTTAGTCAAATCATATCCCTAGATCCGGAGTCGTGTGAAATAGTCTACAGCTCTCAGAAGGGTATAGCTTTATATAAAATAAATATATAATCAGATTCAAAATGGGGATTAGATGGAGATCACGGTGATGGCAGGTCGATTTCCTCCACCCGGTCTCGGACCTTTCTTACCAGACATCAGGTCGCAAAGCTCGGATGTAGCAGCTTCACATCACGCGGTAAACGTACATCCGGCCGGCTGGCGGTAATAAGCTCGCCAGAGTTAGCGAGACTGCCCCGGATGTGTTTTTGCGTCTACAATTACGTCATCCTCACCGTGTGTATCGCCCAAGGGGCCGAAATTCTTGAAGCACGTTTCCACAATAAACCAGGGAGAAAAGGGGGTAGTCGCGTGCTGGGAGCTTCCCCCAGTTTTTACACGACAGCCGTGTTGTTGGAGACGCTAATCTTCTTTCCAGAAACAAACTTTCTGAAAGTCCCCACCAGAAGTCTCCATCTGTATACGGGAGGGAAAAGCTGCGAGTAAACTGACAGGACGAGTAGGCGGACAAACCTCCCCGGAAGGTGGAAGCGTTAAAATACAATGGTATTTTTCCTGATCAGTTACCCTTTTGAAAAACTGCTTCTTAGAGAACGCGATGCTCAGATAACTCCGCGACTTTGGCGTTCGAGTCCAAGGAAACCAGAGTCCAACATTGCGACTTCGCAGTTATCAGTAACCAGAACAGGGTTAAGCATATGCAAATGGTCCTCAGTACTTGGAAGATCGAAGTTCCTTTTCTTCCCCTACTTTAATTTGATAAGCTCTCAGAAATCGGGGCCTTGACAGAAAAGCTTTTAGGGGCCCTGGTACAATTTTCATAGCAATTAGATCCGCTGCCAACATCTGAATCTAACACCCAGCAGACAGACAGAAGTTAATAATCAAAACGACTTATTGGAGAGGAATTAACGAAGTGCAAAACAACAACGATGGAAACATATACACGGGTTTCTCCTCGTCTCCATTGTTTCACAGCCCTATCGAGTCAAATCAGGAATTTAAACAAAAAAACAAACAAATATTTTTTTTTTTTTTTAAAAAGTAATACATTGAAGGTTCGAAAGGAATTTTATAAATCACTGGGTCGGCGAGAAGTTTAGTAAGTCAAATAGATTTGTTTAAAAGACGATGTCTTGTTTTGTAGAATCGGGAGCTTAAAAGAAACTCAGCTTTAAATTCTAGAAACTGCCTTACTCCTTCACTCCGAGATGATGTGGAGTGGTTTGGGGGAAACAAATCGAGGACTGAAGCCAAATGGAGGGATAATTTTCTCCCTTGCTTAGAAACATAATTAGTGATGAATAATGCCATCGGGTGGCAGCACTCGCACACACCATCAAGCACGTGCGATACGAGCAGACGTCAAAGAATAACATTTTTTCCAGGAAACTAATCAACATATTCGATCGTTTTGGACAACTATTGTTTAAAATCGAAGTTAATGTTTATTGCGCATGGAACTTTAAATGTCTCCTATTAAAGTAGACATCTTCGCATCAGTTTTCCATGTGGTCCGAGGCTGTGGTTTGGTCTGCTACTCTGCCGACCAAAACGACGATGGGAGATCGGGGCAATGCGGAAGCCCCACTCTGATTCTCAGACTCAGCAGCTATGGAAATCCCGAGAAAAAAAAATGCTCCAGGTTCATCTTATTAGGAATCCCCACTGTCCCGGTAAAGAGACCGCCAAAAGTTTGCTTCCTTTTTACTTCCCAAGTGTTTTCTTTTATTGGAAACCGTTCAGATTTGGCGTAATTCTTCTGCAGTTCTTGCACGACTGCGTTCAGTTATTGGAATAATCGATACGTTCGTTAAAAAAACAAACAACCCATTCTGAAATATTCTTTCAGTCGCTTGAAACAAATTTCTTTCCCTTTTTCTATCCCATTGTTTTCCGCTTCCCCCGGAATCGCATATAGATGACCAATGCCACAATCTTCGCAGTTCACCAAATCAAAGCATCACAGAGAATCGGCAGATAAACCATTTTCCCGAGTAAACCACGTCTCTCAGCCTCAGCAGCCGACCCTCGAAGACCATTAGTGGCAGAATGGACGTTCTCCCACCCCCATCCCTCTCGAATTCTGCGATCTGATGCGACACCTGTTCCTTCGAATTAAACATTCCAATCAGCCTCGCAGAACGAAAACAATACACCAGAGTATATCAGCATATTGTCTGCTGACCCCTCGAGCCGGTCACGAAGACGGTTATAAAGGCTCAGGGGGTCGCTCTTTCTTACATCCTCTTCTTCCAACCCCCTAAATTCCTCACAGTGAACCCCGACATTTCTAGCGATATATTTTTACCGGCCAGATGCTTCGATCTACAACTATTCGCGTCGTCGATGGCGTCGGTTCGGCGGACGTCACGAAGAAATTTTAGGTCCGTCGGACGGATCCGATGGAGCACGAGAACAAGTGCATATAATAATAATAATAAAACTTCACGTAAGACTGGTAGGAGAACGTAATTTAATTAAAACAATTTTCTTCAGACATTCATTGATGACCCAGAGAACTTCCCCGTCAGGATGGCAGCCTCATAGTGCAGACACACGAACGGCTGCATCGTATAGCTATGGTTTTAGTGGCAATCAGCTGGGTACGTCAGGGTTCGGTTCTTGGTCCTACTCTTTAAATTGGTATCAGCCATACTGACAATAAAATATCGAATAATATGATGACATTTGCAGATGATATCAAATTAGTTGGTAGTTCTAGTAACAGCGATGTGTTTCGTTAGTGAATTGGTCTAATAAATTAAATATAATGTTTCCAAGTGAAGAATTTCCGGCTCAACCATCAACCAGAAGGAGCCGCCATTGCAGCAGTAAGTAGTTACCGGCAGGGATGCAAATGTCACAGTAGGCGGCGTGCGTCTTGAAGCCGAGCCATGCTAAGCAAAACTTTGGAGGTTCCAATCCCTCTCTGTAAGATATTAGATCACTTTTTGAAGGTGTAGTGCAGGCGTGGAATCTTCATAACGTAAGGAATATCGATATTTCAGAGTAAGTTCCGAGGCAGTTTAGGCGC